>PVKS010024013.1:0-31632 GCA_004027875.1 Aplodontia rufa | reverse complement strand
AATCAGTGAGGATTTGAAAATACAGTCAGGAATTAGCATTTCCCATGGCCTTTCAGTATTACTCAGGGGCAAACAGGAGCAGAAGAAGGCATCCCAACTTCTGATTGTGCTTGCCTGAGGAAGGGGCAGGTAGGCCAAGGCTGGGACGTCTCCTCAGTCTGCGGGGGCCCAGAAGGGAATACGTGGGACAAGCCAGAGATTGGGACATCTCCACAGTGGCACACATAAAACTTATGGACAGACCTACAAAACGGAGAGAGTGCTACTGGAAGGCCAAGGGAAATGCAAGGGAACTTACCCCACATCTGTCGGCCTGGGTGAAGGGAAACAAAGCGGTGCAAGAACTTCCTGGTTGTCTGTGGGAGAGAGTGGACCTTAACCCTGGTGGGGGAAGCCCGAAAACCCTCCCGGGTTTTGACACCAAATATAAAAATCAGGAGCGGGTATTCGGCACCAAATGTTAGGCACAAATGTTCAAAAAAGAGTCAGGCCTAAAAGCAGCTGAGCAAAACCTTTTTATTTGGATCAGTGGCTCTCGGGCCAGATTCACCAGTTCACCAGAGTGAAGGTGGGCAGGGGAAGTGGCATGCAGCCCCAGCTAGGCAGTGACTTTATAGTCTGGGCTGGGTAGGGGAAGTTTGGGGGTCTCATTCCCTCAGGGATTGGCTGGTGACTCCATTGATCATCGGGTGATGGAGAGATGTCATTGGGTCTTGTTTGCCAGTGTCTGATTGGTTGTTGTTTCCTACCTGGTGCTTCCTGATGCCCTGCCCCCACCCAGCCACCTGGGAGTGTGGACTGCCAGATGTCTTGCCCCCATCTGGTGACCTGAAATCAACCTAACAAAGACTATAAATGCTTGTGGAATAGATAGAATGGAGACAATGTGTGGGGTAAGAGATAGGAATTGAAATTGTATGGTCAGGGAACACTTCAATGAGAATGTAATATGTGAGCAAAGACTTGAAGAAGGCTAGGGTTTTAACTCTGGGGATATCTGATGAAGAGTTCCAGGCCAAGGGAACAGAAAATGCAAAAGGCCTTTAGCAAGCAGGCACTTGCTAGTAATAATTTGAAGAACAGCAAGGGAGCTCATGTGGATGGAACAGGGTAAGCAGAAGTACAAACCGTGGAGAGTAGGACAGAGAGAGGTTAAAGGACAGAGGTAGAGGCCCAGGTTTTATGGGTCTTGGAAACCACCCTGAGGACTTTGTCTTTTACTAGGAGTGAGATGGGAAGCCAATGGAGAGTTTGATCAGAGATTTGACTTGATTAGAGATATATTTTTAAAGGTTCCTTGAATATGGTTGTTGGGGGGACAAAGAAATATTCCAGACAAGAAATGATGTCTTGGGTCAGGTTTGCTGCAGAGCAGGTAGAGGGGAGTGGTCAGATTCTGGATGTATGTTAAGAGTAGACCAAAAAAATTTCATGAGAGAATGAGAGAAAGAAACACATCAAAGGTGGCTCCAAGAATTTTGGCTTGGGCTACTAGAAAAGATTCAATTGAGATGATGGAAGTTGTATAAGGTGCAGATTTGGAGGGGGAGACCAGGAATTTGGTTTTGGATATGGTGAGTTTGAGATGCTTTTTAACCTTTAATGTCAGGTTGTCATTTAGCAGTATAAGCCTGTGGTTTGAGAGAGAGAAAAAGACTTCTACTGAGATAAAGAATTTGGAGTTCTCAAAATTCAACTGAGTTTTAAAGCAATGACATTTAGAGACCTCATGAAGAGAGTGTTCATAGTGAAACACAGTGCAGAGGTCCAAGGCCTGAGCCCCAGGGTGCTCCACAGTTAAGTGGATAAGCATACAGGTCTGTGACAGCATGTTCACTTTTTATTGTAATTGTTTTTCCATGTCTCATATGTCCATTAAACTGTGAGTTTCTTAATGGAAAGAAACAGATCTATTTTTTTAAACAGCTCTATTTGAAATATAATTTATGCATTGTAACACTAACATGTTTAAATACATAGTACAGTGTTTTTTAGTTTTTACTTAGTTTGTATTATCAATGACAGATCTTTCATAAGCACTTGGTAAATGTTAGAATGAAAGTTGAATTTTTTGTGTATGTATGGTGCTGGTGATGGAACCCTGGGCCTTTCCTATGCTAAGCAAGCACGCTTACTGAGTTACATATATTCCCAGCCCTGAATGTTCAATTTTTAAATGAGTGAATAAATGAACAAATGTATGTGATTTTAGTTAAGACCATTATATCTCTAGATCTTTGGACATCATCACTTCATTGGGTACAAAACAAGATTTTAATTATCTTTTAACTTTAAAATCAAAAGTTTCCAAATGTTTGTTTCAAAAGTTTCCAAATATTTATTTATTTCAGAGATGTTGATGAGCTACTTAATTTTTTTCTTCACCTTTGCATGTGTGTGTGTGTGTGTGTGTGTGTGTGTGTGTGTGACTTCGGATTGAATTCAGGTTTGTTTTGTTTTTATATAAAAATTGACCAAAAATGCTTTCTAAAAGGACCAAGATTAACTGAAATAATTTTAAGAACAAGTTGGAGAAATTATTCTGATTTCAAAATTTACTATAAAGAAAGCTATTGTGAGAAGAATGACTAAAAAAATTGTGGTATGTCTTTAAAATGAAATAGTACTCAATGATAAAAATGCATCCTCTTTCAATATGTGCAAAAATGTGCATGAATCTCAAAACCATTGAGCTGAAGCCAGGTGCAGTGGCATGCATCTGCAGTTCCAGCTACTCCAGGAGGCTGAGGGAGTAGGATTGCCTCAGGCCAAGGATTTGAAGTCAGCCTGGTCAAAATAATGCGATTCTAGCTCAAAAAAACCAAAACAACATTATGCTGGATGAAAGAAGCCAGATACAAAAAACACATCCCATATAATTTCATTTATCTGAAATTCTAGGAAAAACATGTCACTACAAAGTGACAGAAAGCACATCAGTGGTTGCTTGGGGATGGGGTGGGTAGAATCAGCTGGAATCTGGCTTGTGTTGTATCACTAACTAGCTGTGTGAGCTCCAGCAGGTCATGTCACTTCCCTGCTCCTTAGTGTCTTCAAATGTAATAGGTAAACCCAGGTCGTAAGTACCAACTGATCTTCAAGTTCCCTTTTAGCACTAACTTCTTTTCCCCCTCTTATTTTTCTTCTAATTTTTTTAAATTGATACACAGTAACTGTATATATTTATGGGATAGTATGATAATTCAATACGTGTATACAATGTGTAATTATCAAATGATGTTAATTAGCATTTCTATATCCTTAAATATTTATCATTTAGTGTGTGTTGGGGGGAAGCTTCAAATCCTCTCTTCCAGTTCTTTTCTTTATAAAATGCATAAGGGGCTGGAGCAGTGGCTCAGCAGTTATGGCGTTTGCCTGGCATGCAGAAGGACACAGGTTCAAACCCCAGTACCACATACACAATGAAGTGTTGGAACAGTGAAAGTCAAATAAAAACCTAAATAAAAATGATTCTCTTTTTCCCTCTCTCTCACTGTCCTCTCTCTTTAAAAAATGCTTAAAAATTGTTGTAAACCAGTATTCCTACTGTGCTGTGGAACACTGGAACTTATTCCTCCTATCTAACTGTATTTTAGTACCTGTTATCTGACCACCTTCTATCTCCCTTCCCTCCTACCCTTCCTATTATCCACTGGCCACTATGCTGGACAATTACTTCTGTGAGATCCACTTTTTTACCTTGTACTTAAGAATGAGAATGGGATATTTGTGTACCTGTGCCTGGTTTATTTCATTTAACATAGTATTCTCCATTTATATCCATGCTCTAACATATGATAGGATTTCATTCTTTATATGGCTGAATAATATTCTAAAATATGTATACACATTTTATTTATGTGTTCACCTGTAAATGGACTTCTTCAAAACATGATTCCATGTTTTGGCTACTGTGAAGAGTTCAGCATTAAATTATTGATCTCTTCTGCATCTAGACTCCTGGAAGAATAAAGGGAAAAGATTTGTTCATGGTTTTTACATTGAATTCCCAAGACTTAGCATAATTATCACAAAGTGTTTTTGTCAGAGTAGAAGGGAATAATTGTCCAGCATAATTTTTGACAGAGAAAATTATGAGTTAATAGTAAAATTAGGCCAGAAAATGAAAAAAAAAAAAAAAAGCATGTTCTTCCTGAAGTAGCAGAGGTCTGTGCTTTTGATAGGAAATGCTGAGTAAAGGGTGGATTAATTAGCAGAAGGAAGTAAAAGCAAAGAAAGAAAATGAGAAATAGCCAACAAAATGTAAAATACTTTCTTGGTATATATTAGGTAACTGTAAAAGTTAGATCCATTTATTTTCCTCACAAGGTATTGTTCACAAGCCAGTATTTCGAATAGTCAAACAAACCCCAAATATGCATTTAAAAGGGCATTTTGCTAGACATTTCTCTGAAGGAGCACATTGCCTTTTTACAACAATCCCATGAGGGAGGCATTATGCTCTTATTTTACAGGATAGGGAAACTGAGACACCTACCACTGTACTACTTTCTAAAATTAGACATTCTGAATTCATAAGCCAGCTGTCCTCAAGGCATTATATAAAGGACTGTGGCCTGCAATAACTACCTTGCTGGCTTGTGGTCAGGATTAAATGTGGTAATATATACAAATTCTCTGGCATGAATAAACATACATTGGAGAAAAGACAGCCTTTTTAGCAAATGGCTGGGAAAACTGGTTATTCACAGATAGAAGAATGAAACTAGATCTTTATCTCTTACCCTGCACAAAAATCAGCTCAAAATGGATCAAAGATCTCAGAATTAGATGAGAAATTATGCAACTCCTAGAAGAAAATGTAGGGTCAACAATCCGACATATAGTGACTTTCTCAATAGGACTGCAAAGGCTCAGGAAATATGCCAAGAGTTAATAAATGGGATGGCATCAAATTAAAAAGCTTCTACACAGCAGAGGAAACAATTAGGAATGTGAAGACAGAACTTACAAAATTGGGGAAAATCTTTGCTAGCTACCCTTTTGACAGAGGATTAATATCTAGAATATTTAAAGAACTCAAAACTTTACACCAAAAAGTCAAATAACCCAATTAATAAATGGGCAGACAAATTAAACAGATACTTCTAAAAAGAAGAAATACGAATGGCCAACAAATATAAGAAAAATGTTCAACCTCATTAGCAATTAGGGAAATGTAAATCAAAACTACAAAGATATTTCATCTCATACCAGTCAGAATGGCAGTCATCAAGAATACAAATAATAATAAATGCTGGAGAGGATGTGGAGGAGAAGGAATACTTTTATTCTGTTGGTGGGACTGTAAATTAGTACAACCACTATGGAAATCAGTATAGGCTCCTCAAAAGACTAGGCATGGAACCACTGTACGACCCAGCTAAACTACTCGTTGGTATTTATCCTGAAGAACTGAAGTCATCATACTATACTGATACATGCATATCCATGTTTCACAATAGCCAAACTATGAAACCAGCCTGGATGTACATCAATGGATAAATGGATAAAGTGTAGTATATAATACAAGAGAGTTTTATTCAGCCATAAAGAAAAATGAAATTATGGCATTTTCAGGAAAATGGATGGAACTAGAGACCATCATGTTAAACCAAACTCAAAGGTCAAGGGTCATATGTTTTCTCTCATATGTAGAAGCTAGAGAGGAAAAAGGAAAGAAAGGTGGGGGTTGCTTTTATGAAAATCAAAGGGAGATTAGTAGAGTTAAGGAATGTGGGGAAAGAGGAGGGAAGAGAGGTGAGAAGTGCTGGGGAGTGATATTGGCCAAATTATATGATTTTATTTAGTATTATGTGCATGTACAAATGTGTAACAAATCCCATCAGTATGTACAACTATAATGCACCACTAAAAAAAATGAGGGGAAAGAAAGTCCCTGGCACATATTTAGTTCTCCATAATGGACAGGTATTACCAATCAAAGGAATAATCAATTTTAACTGGGAAAATTCATAAGATGTCTTGGAAGATGCAAGATTAGGAAGATCGTGGGTGGTGACTGCTCAAGACAAAAGGAATGATTTCAGCAAAATTATTTGGGTGATGGTAAAGGGTTTATTCTGGCATGTGAAATGAGGAGGTAGTATTGGGTTTGGGGATGACAGAAGTTGAGGTCAGAAAGTTTGGTTGGGCTAAAAACTGTAGATTGCTTGGATTATTTACATGCCACAGCAGAGAGACTTCAAAACGTGTGTCAAGGGATGGGAGGATTCTGGGGTTTGAGAAGATCTTATCAGTGTTTCAGGAAAAGAACTCTGGTGACCTTGTAGAGGATGGGTTGAGGTTGGGGGGGGGCAGAGATAGAGGGATTAGTCAGAATGTTCTAGCAGGGTTCAAATTGGAAGTTAATTAATACCGAACACAGAGCTGCAAAGGACATGGAACATTTGGAACACAGTGGCAGACCCAACCAGGAGTTGGCAACCGATATTGGTTGAGGGAGAGTGAGAAGGGTATTCTGGAGCTGAAACATTGCTAAGGCTTCAAGCATAAGTCACATCTAGCACAGTTCTGACTGGAGATCAAGTGTTTCCATAAAAGTGAGTAGATTTGTGTGGAGGGATGGGTTCGATTTAGGGTGTGCAGAGTCTGAGATGTTTACAGAACATCCAGTTGGAAATATGGGACTGGGGATTGGGAGATGAGTCAGCTGGAGACAGATAGAGAATCCTTTCCTAAAAGATCACAGTTGATACTACCAAAGAGGATGAGATCATTGAGGAAGATCAGTAGCACAAGGCAAGCACTGCCAATGGTAGCAACCATCATAGGGGTGTGGATGTGATTGGGGGACCTCAGAAACAACCCAAAACATCTGAGTGAAAGTCCTGCCTGGGCTTTGACGTGCACACTCTCATTCACTAGTCTTCACAAATAACATCGTGAAGTAGAAAAAACAGGAAAGAAGGACAAAACGTCATTGAGGTCAGTATTTTCAAGGTTTAGATAGAAGAGGAATAAAGAAAAGGGAATAAAGATCAAGTTTTAAAAGGGAACATTAGGGGCTGGAGCAGTGGCCTGGCAGTAATGATGCTTGCCTGGCATGCATGTGGGCCCATGTTTGAACCCCAGCACCACATACATAATGAAGTGTCAGAGAAACAAAGGCCAGATGAAAAACTAAATAAAGTTGATTCTCTCTTTAAAAAAAATAAATAAAAAGGTTACATTAAACCTCCAACAGCCAGGTTATCATCATGAAGTAGAGATATTGCTTCCAATACTCTTGGCCCTTCGTTGACGGTCAGGATGCACACATAAAAGATAGGTAACAGGCCAAAGGGACACTGGGGAAGTGTGAAATGCATGGCATAGACAATAAGCATTATTGAATTATGGTTTGGGTTAGATTTGGTCCAGAAAGCCTCATGGAGGAGAAGATAGGTGGACTGAATCTTGAAGATCAGCAGAGTTTGTAGGAGTGAAGAGAATGATGCAGGTCAAGGGGAGCCATGTCCTTAGAGACCTAATATTTTCACTTAATTCCTATTTACAACTAAGGTACACCCACAGCCTCCAATTACTCCCAATGCTACTGGAACACACTTATGCGGTCACCATATTTGACATAACAATGACATTTGATTTTTGTCTTAAACATCAGTACTTTTCAGCTTTTCTTTCAGTTTCCTGTTTATTTTAGTTCCAACATTTATTCACATACCTTTGGTTTTTAAATGTTGACTCTTTTAATGTCAAAGCATATGGCATTCTGAACTAGTAACATTATGCCTAGAATTTTTTTTTTTAAGAGAGAGAGGATCTGTGGAGAGAGAGAGAGAGGGAGAAAGAGAGAATCAACTTTTAGTTTTTCATGTGGCTTTCAATGCTCCAATCCTTAGTTGTGTATGTGGTGCTGGGGTTCAAACTCATGTCCCTGCGTATGCCAGGCAAACGCCGCAACTGCCAAGCCCCTGCTCCAGCCCATGCCTAGAGTTTTTTTTTTTTTTTTTAATAAAGAGAGAGGGACAGTGAGAGAGACAGAGAAGGAGAGAAACAACTTTATTTAGTTTTTCACATGGCCTTAGTGGCTCCAACACTCAGTTGTGTACGTGGTGCTGGGGTTTGAACCCAGGTCCTCGAGCTTGCCAGGCAAGCGCGGAAACCACTGAGCCACCGCTCCAGCCCCTAGAGTTTTTAAAAGAACAATTAATTTCATATTAATGGTCTGAAAGTTGTACCCAGCCCAATTCAGAGGGGGCCCCGGAGCAAGGTGAGATCCCAGATTCTAGTGGACATTTGCTGCCTCTTGTTTTCCCAGCACCCATTCCCCCTTCTGTTCTTAAGAGGGCTCTGAATTCCTTGTTGGGAATTATTGGCTCCTCCTTGCGGCAGTCCAGTGGGACCACTAGTTAAGGAACCTGACTTCCATCTTGCCAAAAATGGTCACTGGCTGAAGTTGTCCAATCAGATTTTATTCTAGGACAGTGCATCTTGAACAAGGTGACTCAAGAACTATTAAAAAAAGAAAGTGGAACAAAATGTGTTTCAATGTTGATCCCGAGATCATCGATTACTTTCTTCTACTCCATGGATAATCCAGGGCTGTCCTTTATGAACCTCATTCTTCAGGGTTTTGTTTTGTTTTGTTTGTTTTGTGAGCTGTCAAATATCTTTCTAATAAATTTTCTTCAAACTTAGCCAGAGTCAATGTCTACTGTTTACCAAAAACACAACAAAACAGGAAAAAAAACAGACAAAAAAAATTCAGGTGCTGGAGTGGTGGCTCAGCGGTTATGGTGCTTGCCTGGGTGCAAGTACATGGGTTCAAACCCAAGCATCCACGTACACAACTAAGTGTCGGAGCAATGAAAGTCATGTGAAAAACTCAATTAAAAACTGATTTTCTCTCTCTCTCTCTCTCTCACTGTCCTTCTTTCTCTCTTTAAAAAAAAAATTCATTCACTGACCCAACTAGAAAATCCAATGCTTCCCCTTGTCTGACAAATTTACCTCTACTGATGTGGAAAATCAAGAGTGAGAGGAGTTGATAAGAAAATATATATATAACTGGGCATAGTGGTACACACCCATAACCCCAGCTACTTGGGAGGCTAAGGCACAGGATTGCAAGTTCAAGACCAGCCCCAGCAATTTAGTGAGACTTGTCTCAAAAAAATAAAGTAATAGCATAGCGTGCATGAGGGAAAGGCCTGGGGTTCAATCCTCACAAATGCATTGAAAAAAAGAAAAAGGTATAATTAAGAGAAATTGTGGCAAATGATACTTATCAGTTTCTCTGTCGGTTAATTCACTGTCTGCATAGTTTCTTGCTGGAGATACTGTAGAGTTATCCTTGATAGGCAGCCTTACTATACTTAGATCCAAGCCGGCCCCTCCTCCACCCTGCTCTCAGATTTGTACAGGACATATAGAGGGCTCCTCTGTGTTCTCTGGCTTTCAGGTTGAGTTTGGTCCTCCCTCGATCTGGATGTAAGTTCTCTCTGCTCTCCCGGCTTAGAGATGGCCTCAACCTGGTTGTGCCCAGTGTTGTGCTAGTAAATGTTTAATAACTGGCTCTCTGGAAAAAAAAAAGTTCTGATTTGGAGCATTTGCTTTTTTCCAAGGCATGCTATTCCTGATATGCCATGACTGATTTTACAGTACCAGTGTGACATCATAGAGTACAGAGTTTGAAAAGATACTAACCTTCAGCTCCCACGTGTCCTGTGAGCTGACTTGAGCACATCGCTAGCCATGTATCTCTTCCATTGTCACTCTTCTTTCCACGATTCTCTTTCTTTCAGAGGTCCAATGACTTATATTATCTATGTGTGGTCTCCCTAACCCCTGCACACATCTTTGTAAATTGTCCCTTTCAAGAAAAAAAAAGCAACTTGACTTCCTCTTTTCCTATTTGAATTCCTTTGATTTCCTTCTCTTGTCTTATAGTTCTGGCAAGGGTTTCAAGGACGATATTGAATAAGAGTGGGGAAAGTGGACAACCTTGTCTTGTTCCTGAATTCAGTGGAAATGCTTTCTTTCTCCATTGAGCATAATGTTGGCTATGGGTCTGTAATAAATGGATCTTACATAGTTAAAGTATTTTCCCTTGATCCCTATCTTCTCCAGGGTTTTGAGCATAAAGCTGTGTTGAATTTTATCAAAGGCTTTTTCTGCATCAATTGAGATTATTATATGATTTTTGGGGGTGTTTCAGGTTTAATAACAAAAAAGGGAAAGCGTTACCAGGTGTCCAGATCCTTTCTTTCTCATTCATATTCCCAAACCCCAGATCCTTTCCAATCCTTTGAATATATAATTGGTTGAGTAAAAAACTGAGAAAACATCATTTCTCAAAGATGTTGATTATAATTGAAAAAAGAGAGATAATAAAACTCAGAACCTCTTTCATTAAAAAAAAAAAAGTGGAGAAACTTGATAATACCAAACCAAAATGCTCTAAAGCTGCCTGGAGGGCAGATCTTATTCCTTCTGCATAGACAGAAAAACAATTATAATCAAAGGAGGCATTTGGACTAAAAACAAGCTGAGTTCACTACTCATTCCCTCTCTGGCTTTTCTTGTGGCTTCTCTTAGACCTTTCAGGAGATTTTGAATGACTCCTATGTCTTTGACTGCAGTGATGACCTGGGGACTTGGAGCGAGATCTGTGTGGTCGTCTTGGGACCTGCTCTGGTGGTCCTTGCAAGAGTCTTGGACTCTTGCTCCAATGCCTTCCTTGGCGGGGAGAGGGGCTTCTTCTTCGGGGAGACCGACTCCGCCTTCTGGGAGACCGACTCCCCCTCCTCCTGTAGCGCAGGGTGGGAGAGCGACAGGGCTTGTCAAGGTCTCGGTAGCTTCTCCGGCGGTGGGCAGGTGATGGCACTCTTTCCAGCTTCTCATCTTCTTCTTCCCCCTCTTCACTGGACTGCACATCATCCATGTCCTCTTCTAGAGCACTAACTCGGGGCTCCAGCTGCTCAGCATCTTCTCGCACACAGCGTTTCTGTGGGCGGGGCAGAATGGTATCACAGACTCTCTCGCTGTGTAGTAGTTCATCAATAAATTTATCTACATGCATCAGTTCAAATTCCCCTTTTCGGTTCTGGCTCTTGATTTTTCGATAGTCTCTGTACAAAAGCTCTAAGTCCTTGTAGCAATCAATTGCAGTGCCTGTCAGTCTCAGGTAAAGTGCCCCCAACATGCGTACATACTTGAAGTCTTCATTTTTTATAAATTCTACAATGATATCTTTCTCAGGTTGAATCTGAAGCATCTTCAAGGTTAAACATAAAAATGGAGTTGGTTTTATGTTTCCACCATAGATACCACCCACAAATCTTAACCCCATGGCTTTATCCACTACCAGTTCAGCGGTAAGTCCAAAACACTCTTCTTTCCAGTACTTCGATTCATAGATTCGTGTGCAAATGATTTTCTCCACCAGATACTGAGGGTTGGTGCCAAGGATGCTATGCACATCTTTTACTGTATGGTTCACCATTTTAGAATGCCTCATGATTTTTATTTTTAATTCTGTTTAAGTGGTGAATTACATTTATTGATTTGCGTATGTTGAGCCAGCCCTGTTTTCCTGGAATTAAGCCCACTTGATCATGATGTATTATCTTTTTAATGAACTTTTGGATCCGATGAGCTAGAATTTTATTAAGGATTTTTGCATCTATGTTCATGAGGGAAATTGGTCTGTAGTTTTCTTGACGTGTCTTTGTTGGATTTTGGTACCAGTGTAATATTTGCTTCATAAAAAGTGTTTGGGAGAGCTCTCACCCTTTCAATTTCATGGAAGAGCTTATAGAGGATCGGTGTTACCTCTTCTGTGAAAATTTGATAGAATTCTGTCGTATATCCATCCAGTCCTGGGCTTTTCTTTTTTGGAAGAACTTTGATTGCTGCTTTGATTTTGCTACCTGAGATGTTTAGGTTTAGGTTTTCAATGTCCTCTGGGGACAATGTGGGGATGTCCTAAGTGGCCAAGTATCTGTCCATATCCTCCAGATTATCAAACTTGGCAGAATATAAATTTTCAAAGTAAGTTCTGATAACCTTCTGGATTTTGTTTGAGCCTGTGGTGATATCTCCATTTTCATCTTTGATTTTGTTGATTTGCTTCACTTTTTCTTTTTGGTGAGGTTGGCAAGGGGTCTGTCCATCCTGTTTATTTTTTCAAAGAAACAACTCTTTGTTTTGTTGATAATTTGTTTTGTTTTTTTTTTGTTGTTGTTGTTGTTCTCAATTTCATTGATTTCAGCTCTGATTTTAGTTATTTCCTGTCTTCTATTAGCTTTGGGATTGAATTATTCCTCTTTTCGCAGGCGTTTGAGTTGTAGCATAAGACTATTTATTTGGGCTCTTTCTAGATTTTTGATGTATACACTCAGTGCTATAAATTTACCTCTTAAGAATGCCTTCATACTATCCCAGAGATTTTGATATATTGTTTCCTCATTCTCATTCATTTCCAAGAATTTCTTGATTTCTGCTCTCATTGCCTCTTTTATCCATCCTTCTTTTAAGTGGGTATTATTCAATTTTCAAATATTTGAGTAATTTGTTGATGACATGATCCTATACCTAGAAGACCCAATAAGCTCAGCCAGAAGATTTATAGAGCTTATAGGCAATTTCAGCAAAGTGGCTATCTATAAGATCAACACCAATAAATCAGTAGCTTTCCTTTACTCTAGCAATGAGTCCGTGGAAGAAGAAATCAGGAAATCTGTCCCATTCGCCATCTCCTCCAAAAAAATAAAATACTTGGACATCAACCTTACAAAGGATATTAAGGACCTCTACAATGAAAACTATCAAACACTAAAAAAAGAAATTGCAGAATACCTGAGTTGATGGAAAAACATTCCATGTTCATGGTTATGCAGAATTAATGCAATCAAAATGGCCATTCTACCCAAAGCCCTATATAGATTTAATGCAATCCCCATCAAGATACCAATGCCATTCTTCATGGATATAGAAAAAGCAATTCTCAAGTTCATATGGAGTAACAGAAGACTCAGAATAGCCAAAACATTACTCAGCAAGAAAGAGAAAACAGGGGGTATCAATTCCTGACCTGAAATTATACTATAGGGCTATAGTAACAAAAACAGCATGGTATTGGTATCAAAACAGAACTGAAGAACAATGGAATAGAATAGAAGATTCTTAGATGAACCTCCATACCTTTAACTATCTGATATTTGATAAAGGGGTCAAAAGCATAGTGTGGAAGAAAGACAGCCTGTTCAATAAATGGTGTTGGACAAATCGGACAGTTATGTGTAGACAACTGAAATTGGATCCTTACCTTTTACCCTGCACAAAAATTAAATCAAAATGGTTCAAAGATCTGAATATTAAACCTGCAACTTTAAATTCACTTGAAAAAGAAGTAGGATCAACACTATAGGACATAGGGGTCAGCACTGCCTTCCTCAACAAAACTCCCATGGCACAAGCAGTAAAGTCAAGAATAAATGAATGGGATGCAATTAAACTAAAAAGCTGTTGCACAGCTAAAGAATTAGTCAAGAGTCTCAAGAGAGATCCTACAGAATTGGGAAAATCTTTGCCTGCTACACCTTGGACAGAGGGCTAATATTAGAATATACAAAGAACTAAAAAAATGAAACACCAAAATCACAAACAATCCAATCAATAGATAGGTTATGGAATTAAAAAGAAACTTCTCAGTGGAGGAAGTCCAGAAAGCCCATAAATGTATGAGAAAATGCTCTACATCATTAACAATTAGAGAAATGCAAATCAAAATTTCACTGAGATTCCACCTCACTCCCGTTAGAGTGGCAAAAATGAAGAATACAAACAATGACAGATGCTGGAGGGGCTGTGGGAAAAAAGAACACTGTCACATTGCTGGTGGGACTGCAAACTGGTTCAGCCACTCTGGAAAGCAGTATGGAAACTCCTCAAAAAATTAGGGCTGGAACCACCTTATGACCCAGCTATCCCACTCCTGGGTATCTTCCCAAAAGAGCTAGAATCAGCATATTATAGAGATACGGCTTCATTAATGTTTTTTTTTTCATTAATGTTTATAGCAGCTCAATTTACTATAGCTAGATTATGGAACCAACCCAGATGCCCCCTCACTCGAGGAGTGGATTCAAAAACTTTGGTACATATATACAATGGAATACTACTCAGCTGTTAGAGAAAACGATATTATGGCATTTGCAGCCAAATGGATGGAGATGGAAAAAATTATGCTGAGTGAAATATCCCAATTTTAGAGACTCAAGAGCAAAATGTTTTATCTCATTTGTGGAAGCTAGAATACAACTGGAAACAATATAATAGATGGCTAAGCTAATAATAACCTTAACATGTATGAATTTTTTTTTAAAAGAGGGACAGTGAGAGAGAGAGACAGAGAAAGGGAGAAAGAACTTTATTTAGTTTTTCACATGGCCTTAGTTGCTATAACACTTAGTTGTGTATGTGGTGCTGGGGTTTGAACCCGGGTCCTCACACTTGCCAGGCAATCGTCGAAACTGCTGAGCCACCGCTCTAGCCCGCATGTATGAATTTTTACACAAACAGGGGGAATCTTGACTAGGATACCTGGAGATGTAGGGAGGGGAGCAGGGTGCGGGGAGGGAATAGGAAGGATATCAAGGAGACTGGAGGGAGGGATTATGGGGGAATCAACTCAGAGGGATCTCCACGAGAAGTCCATTTAACACAGGGGTTTAATTGGGGGAAACAGAACCATGGGGAACGCAAGGGAGGAAACCATGGAATGGCATCAACCTTGGCTCACTACATGAATACACATTTGTTCTTGATTGTTTGATAACTATTCTCCCTTCTTTGTAAGTCCATATTCAACAACAAAAAAAGAAAAAACAAATCTTCATATACATGCAAATGTATGTATATACATACATTTGTATACATGCATATGTGCATATCTGCAAAAATTTTACGAATTATCCTAATTTGAAATCTCCACTCTATGGTGGTGGTCTCTAGCCTCTGAGGCAGCCCTTACAATGCCACCTCCTTCCTGGTATTCATATCCTTCCTAAGTGAATTAGCTTTAGTCAGATGACCTGTAGAATGTGGCAGAAGTGATAATGTGTCACTTCTGAGATTAGTTCTGCAGCTTCTCCTTTCTCATTTCTCCATCCTTCTTTCTCTCTCATATTTTCTCCTGGATTCTTACACTGGGGGAAGCCAGCTTCCATGCCGAGCAGCCTCATGGAGAGACCCACATTGTAAGGCACTGAGGCCTGCAAACCATTGTGTGAGTGAGATGGGAAGCAGATCCTCCAGCCAGGGTTCAGCTTTTGAAGACATCACACCTACCAACAGCTCGAGTACACCCTCACAAGACACAGCACCATAACTAGGAGAGCCACCCCCAGAGCCGGACCTTTGAAGACACTATGAAACAATAATTGTTTTCAATCACTGCATTTTGGAATACGTTGTAATTTGCTGAGTAGCTATAGATAACTGACTGATGCACTCTGGCCCTCTCACTCTTCAGATCCCTGCAATCAGCCCCTGAGTGTGAGTCATCTGTTCTCTTCTTGCCTCCTGCACCGCCACGAAGTCCTTGTCCAGGTCTGGACTGCTGCGGTTGATAACTAGCTCACCTCCTCACTGACCACACTGTGACAGAACATCAGTGGAGAGCTGTTGCTGACGTTTCCCTTGGTCAAACCTCTCCGTGGTGACCCATTTGCCCTTTGTATCGACATGAAAATCTTTATATGATTCCTCTGACCCCGGATGGTCGTAACTTGTCGTAGTTGCACAGCTCCTTTTGGGCCGTTCTCACTCACACCCCGTCTCCACCCCTTGTCTTCATTGGTCTACTTTGTATGTTTTCATTGGCCAATGTTCTTCCTCGAATCAAGCTGTATAGTCATGCAGCTTAAAACCCCCTTTCCTGCAAACTTCTCCTTCCTCCTAGTCAGCTCAAATTATCCTTCAAGTCCCAGCTAAAATGTCACTTTCTCAGAAAGCCTTCCCTGGCCTCCCACCAAGACGGGGAGCCCCCATTATTTCCCCTCACAAAAATCTTATTCAATAGTCAATCAATATTTATCAATCATCTAAAATAAGTATTGTCTAGGAGTTTGGAACATATCAGATAATATACTCCACCCTTTCTTATCATTCTTACTAACTGATTAATGTCTGCCTCCATTGCTAGGTTGTAAACTCCACATGAACACGGACCATTGTCTGCTTGTTTTCCACAACCTGGTTCAATTAGTATTTGTTGAAGAAATGAAACAAGAGAGCTTTAAAGTCAGACCCAAATCTACTATTTGATCTACTATTTACCAACAGTGTTACTTGGGCACAGTTTTACTATCTGTAAACTGTGAACAACAACAGCACCTACTTTTTAATGATGTGAAGATTAAGTCACTTCATGCATGTGATGTGCTTAGAACAGTGCCTGATACTTTAATAAGGGCATATGCAAATGAGCCACTTTGTGATTAAAATGAATTTTATATCGCATTCGTGTGGCGAATCATAATTTTGAGAATTTGTCTATTTTTTGCAGTCTACATTTTCCTGAGTCATATCATCCCCAGAAATGATCATTTTGTTGTGGCTCGGTTTAGCTAAATGTACTGGCTTTGGCTCCTTCAGTGTTTCTCTGAAAATGTGAACTGATGCAGCATTTTTGGTTTGCTAAAAATTTCCCCACTCAGAGGAAAGATTTTTAACATGTGTGTATAGTTGAGAAAAATGGAAAATGATACATACCCTTCAGGAGGATTCTGTGTCAAGGAATTAGGAGCAATAGCAGGAGTCGCTGAATCCTTTTTATTATTATTCTTCTTAGTTTGACATAGACTTACATATTGGAGGGAATTGTTGTTACATATTCATGCATATGTGGATATTGATATCGTGAGATGGTAAGTTAAGGCTGATCCTAGACCAGGAACTACCCACCTTCATCCATTCCCCGAACTCGTGTCTTCTCTGTAATCCCACCATACTATAGTTGAAATGAACATATATATGTATTGTAATTATTGACATTTTTGAGTCTCTCTGCCTGAATCTTAAAGGACGTGGTGGATGCATATCAAAGAGAAAGACAAACAGAAAGTCAGATGGCTATAGTGTTTACTGACCCTGATTAGGATTTTTATTTTAAGAGAGGGAGAAGGACATGAAAGAGAGAGAGAGAGAGAGAGAGAGAATGTATTTTATTTAGTTTAGTATTTCATCTTATCTTTGTTACTCGGATACTTAGTTGTGTACATGGTGCTGGGGTTCAAATTCAGGTCCTTGTGCATGGCAGGCAAGTGCCGAGCCACCCCTCTTTACAGCGAATTTTCTTTTGTGTTTTTGTTGAAGGTACTAAATGAGCAGAAGAAATAACTTCAGCATATTCATCAAGCTGCCAAAGGCAGTTAGCTATGCAAAAAAGAAACATAGAGGAGGCTTTCAGTTTTAGTTTGTTAAGAATTCCTTACAACAAAAGTGTATTATTTATGTATTACATATACATACTCAAATATGACTTAATGAATAATTAAATGTATTGCACCCCCAAAAGAGGAAGAAAAAAATAAGGGAGGTCCAGTTGGTTTCATGTTGGTTTATTACACAAATTTTATCAGCTATAGAAACTCTCTTTAATGTGAAGGTGAAAGAGAAGAACAACAGAAAGATGAAAAACTGGAGAAAGGGAGGCTGGCTACTCAGATATATATATATATATATATATATATATATATATATATATATTTTTTTTTTTTTTTTTTTTTTTTTAAAGAGAGAAGGACAGGAGGGAGAATAGAGAAGGATCCAGGGGTAAATCTGATTTAAGAATACACGTATATCATATTGTTACTTTATATGCATTTTGATTGTACAATAACTAAATTTCTTAATTAAAAAAGAGAGAGGGACAGTGAGAGAGAGGGATAGGGAGAGAAAGAATCAACTTCTATTTAGTTTTTCATGTGGCCTTTGCTGCTCTGAGACTTCATTGTGTACGTGGTGCTGGGGTTTGAAGTTGCATACTCACATGTGCCCGGCAAGTGCTGCAACCTCTGAGCCACCGCTCCAGCCCCCAGATATATTTTTATTATGTGGCTTCATAATTTACTTAAAATACTATAAATTTCTAAAATGTTAAAAATTATTCTTCACCAAGTATTTATTGATTCCTTGTGTGTGTGTGTGTGTGTGTGTGTGTGTGTGTGTGTGTGTATGTAATCGCACTAAATACTAGGAGAGACTTTAGCCATCAAGTGATTTTCCACCTAGTCAGACAGATGAGATGCACAGCAGATGCTGGAATGCGTTAGAATGGGCTGAATGGAGTTAGGTGAATACACCTCCGTCAAGGGGAAGATAGGTCGAAGAAGGCAGAAATCACACTGCGGGGGTAGAGACATGCGATGTTCTATAAAGAGATCACAGAAGATGGGACAGATTTGCATTGTGCCAGAGCAAGACGTCCACACCAAGCCAGAGGTGCGGCTGCACAGTGTGCAATCAAGGAGTGAGGAACTCCAGGAAGCTAATATATAGGTCAATACATCTTTTCTTCCAGAACAATGCTGCGGAAGGAAAGGAGGAGAGCATAGCAGATAGTGATTGCTCAGGTTGAAAATTGTTTTCTTTTCCTTTTTTTTTTTTTTTAAAGAAAGAGGGACAGTGAGAGAGAGAGAGAGAGAAGAGAGAATCAATTTTTTTTTTAGTTTTTCATATGGTTTTTGTTGATCAGATACTTCATTATGTACATGGTGCTGGGGTTCGAACCCACATTCTCATGCAAGCTAGGCAAGTGCTGTAACCACTGAGCCACCGCTCCAGCCCTTGCTTTTCCATTTTGTGTTTTAAATACAAAAGACTTATGATAAGTATGAGTTTGGGCAATGAGAAAGGGTAAAGATGGGAGAAAGAATAGGTAAGCAATTGGAAAATTCTCCAGAAGAGGCTTGATAGGCTGAGATGGACATAGTGAATTTGTCTGGTTGGAAAAAATATGAGGCATTTCTTGGCAATAGATGCTCATTGATCATCATCTTCATTGGTGAAAATAGGAACATTTACAGATGGAAAAGACAGCTAATGAGAAGACAGCCTGAATCTACTAAGCAAGCAAGCAAATAGGAAGCAAGGGCATCTTTTGGGAATGGAGGATAGGTAGGAATGGAGTTTAAGAATGTATAAAGCTTTGATTCAGCAGCTGTGGGAAATTTGATAAATAATCAAAAATATGAATCTAAGAGTTGGCAATCAACAGTAAGTAACTCAGATCTGGAGAAGACCCAAAGAATACTTTTCTATGACTTCAACTCCTTGATAGACAAGGAGTACAAATGACAGAATGACTTCAGGGTTTGAAGTTGGGGACTAAAGAGGGATATGTAAATTTAACATTAAGAGAGACTGCTGCCCTGTGTGGTAGTGCACGCCTGTAAGCCCAGTGACTCAGGAGGCTGAGGCAGGAGAATCACAAGTTCAAGGTCAGACTCAACAACTTAGTGAGAGTCTACGCAACTTAGCGACACCCTGTCTCAAAATAAAAAGGGGGTGTTTTTTAATGTTTAAGCACCCCTGGGGTTCAATCCCTGGTACCAAAAAAAGAATGCTATATAGGAAAATTAACTTTCTAGAAGCCTTCTCCAGAAGTGGAGCAGACTTTAGGAAGAAGTCCATCTGTTATCACTGGAGGGATTTATAGGCTCGATGATCACTTGGGGGGCTGTTATTCAGGATTGAGTACTGGATGGGTGACTGAGTGACATAACTATCTATCCCCTTTACTTGTAAGGTTTTGTAATTCTGGAGTGACATTAAGAGCACCAACATCCACCAATGCAAAAAAAAAAAACAACCAAAAAAACAAAATATCAGAGTTGGTTGACTGTCATTCTTATTTATTTATATTTTTGTACAGGGGACTGAACCTATGGGTGTTTTACCACTAAGCAACATCCCTTGTCCTTTTAAATTCGAGACAGGGTTTTTCTAAGTTTTCCAGGTTGGCCTTGAACTTGCGATCCTCCTGCCTTAGCCTCCTGAGCTGCTGGAATAACAAGCATGTGCCACCCCACCCAGTGGTTGACTGTCATTCTTTTTTTTTTTTTTTTTTTTTGAGCAACCTTACAAGATTTTAACAAAATAATATAAAATGTGTATATTTTCTGGATATTGCATTTATCCCCAGGAGTGCCCCCCCAATTACCCTCCCTTATCCCTCCCTTCCCCTTGACTGTCATTCTTAATGTCAACATGGAGAGTACCAATGAGTTGGAGCTAAGTGACATATGCGTCTTTGGGGTTACACCTTAGAAGAGAAAGAGGAGGCCTTCTACACCCTTGCTTCCACCTTCTGCTAAATTGAACTAGACATCTTGGACTATAATGTTAAGGACCATACCCTAGGATGGAAGAGTAATATGATAACAGAAACCTGTGTATCAGGCATTATGAAGTTGCCATATTGACCTTGAGCTGATTAATGTTGTGCTTTAATATTGTTTTTTGTTATGACAGACAAATTGATATAGAACAAATGATAGGAAAATCTGTTAATGGTCAAACAGTAAGTATGTTAAGTAATAACTATGATATTAAAAATGGATTAAAACTATAGAATCACAGCTGGGGTGTTGGCTCAGCAGTTACAGTGCTTGCCTGGCATGCACTAGAATGTGGGTTAGAACCCCAGTACCACATACACAATGAAGTGTCAGAGCACTAAAAGCCACGTGAAAAACTAAATAAAATTTTATTCCTTCTTTCTCTCTCTTTCACCGTCTCTCTCTCTCTTAAAAACAAACAAACAAACAAAAAAACCCAACAACTATAGAACCAACCTATGATTTTCCTGGGAGATGTGATCCTTGGCTCCAAGTTATGACCTGTAGTGTTCTCCCTTACCTTATGACCACAATCACTGAATCCCAGCCAGAGCTCCTATGACTGAGTTCCCATTTATGATTTGACACAGAAGCATAAGAACCAACTCTGGATTTCTTGAACTTTTCCTAAGTAAATTTGATAATGTGATGGTATGTGGTCGCTGTCCTTACCCTTGCTCCTGAAGTTCTCTCCTGTCTTCTGATGGAAAACAAGAACTGGAGTCTTAGGGTTCAGAGAACACTGTAGTGAACAAAGAACAATCTAACTCATGCAAAAAACCATTGGGATGACCACTGGTTTTAGTGCTTGTTAAGGTTTGAATCTGTTCCAAGTTGATGTTTTGGAAATGGAATCCCCAAGGTCATATTGTATTAGTCAGCTTTTCATCATGGTGATCAAAGTAACTGACAAGAACAACCTAGGGGAAGGAAAGTTTATTTTGGCTCATGTTTTCAGAGATTTAGTCCATGGTGGACTGACTCTTATGCTCTGGGCCCAAGATGAGGCAGAACATCATGGCAGAAGGCATGGTAAAGCAGTGTTGCTCTGTTCATGGTAGCCAGGAGCAGACTGAAGGGAAGGGGCCACAGGGAAGATGGACCCTTCCAGGGCACAACCCCAGTGACCCACCTCCTCTAGCCACACCTCACCTGCCTAAAGTTACCATCCACTTAGTCTGTTCAAACTAGAATGGACTGATTAGGTCACAGCTCTCACAATCCAATCATTTCACCTCTGAATATTCCTGCATTAGCATAGGAGCTTTGGAGGGTAACCTCATATTCAAACCACAACACATACGTTAATGATAGTTGGAGTTGGAGTCCTTGGGAGGTAATTAGGATTAGATGCAGTTTGAGGGTAGGGGCTCCCATGATGGAATTATTAGCTTTATAAGAAGAAAAGAGACCTGAGCTAGCACACTCATTCCATCTTGCAGTGTGATACTCTCTGCCGTGTTATAGTGCAACAAGTAGGCCCTCACTAGATTCTGAGCTGATGCTAACACAATGCTCTTACACTCCCCAGCCTCCAGAACCAGGAGCCAAATAAATTTCTAATAAATTACCCAGTTTCAGGTATTTCATAATAGCTTCAGAAAACAAAATAAGATAGTGTTGCTTAGTTCTTTCTTAGTGAGTATGAAATTTTTATTCTGAGACCAGAATTTAAGAAATTCCCTATACTCAAACGGAGAACTCCTTTCTCATCAAATAGCTCAAAACTTATTCTGATTACTGCAAACCATGTAGATTTTCTTGACATATATTTTATACAATTATTATACTCCAATAATTCCAAAAGTGATAAATATATTTCTAGTTTTCATTTAAGAATTTATTATGATCAAATATACAAAGATCTGCAACTTCAACCATTTTTAAATGTACAATTTAGTAGCATTAAGTGCATATTCACTGCTGTGCAACCACAACTACTATATTCTCCAGAACTTTCCACCATCCAAATTTAAACCCTGTACCCATTAAACAATAACTACCTTTTACTACTTTTTATCCTCTTGGAGTGACTATTCTACTGTCTGTCTTTATGAATTTGACTATATTAGGTTTCTTATACAAGTAGAGTCATATAATATTTGTTATTTTCTGTCTGGCCTATTTCATTTTACATTACATCTTTGATATTCATCTATGTTGCAGCACATATTGCTTTCCTGCCTTTTTAAGACTGAAAAATATTCCATTGCATGGATAAACCACATATTGTTTATTCATTCATCTGTTGATGGATATTTGCATTGCTTCTATTTTTTGACTATTAAGATTAATGATAGGAAAGAAGACCAATGAAACAGAAGACCCTGAAACAAATCCTCAAATCTTTAAACATCTGATTTTTGACAAAGGGGGACAAAATATTACATGGAGGAGAGACAGCCTCTTCAACAAATGGTGCTGGACAAACTGGACAGCCACTTGCAGAAAGTTGAAATTAGACCCATATCGTTCCTCCTTGCATGAGAGTCAAATCAAAATGAATCAAGGAGCTAGGAATTAAAACAGCTACCTTGCAACTGATGGAAGACAAAATTAGGTCCAACACTTCAGCATTTGGGAGTAGGCAAAGACTTTCCCAACATGTCTCCTAAAGTGAAGGAAGTAAAGTCAAAAATCAGTGAATGGGATGCCATAAAGCTAAAAAGCTTTTGCACTGCCAATGATACAATCAAAAGAGTCAAGAGGTTTCCTACGGAAATGGAGAGAATCATAGGCTATGATTCCTTGGACAGGAGCCTCATATCCAGAATGTACAAAATCCTCAAAAACCTCAACTACAAAAACACAAACAATCCAATTAATAAATGGGCCAAAGAGCTAAAAAGAAACTTCTCAACAGAGGACATTGATCAAGCCAATGAATATATGAGAAAGTGCTCTAAATCACTAGTCATCAGAGAAATGCAAATGAAAACTACACCTCACGCCAGTCAGAATGGCAAAAATGAAGAAAATAAACAATAATAGATGCTGGAGGGGCTGTGGAGAGATAGGCACACTAACACACTGTTGGTGGAGTTGCAGACTAGTACAATCCCTCTGGAAAGCAGTGTGGAGAATCCTGAAGAAACTAGGGATGAGACCACCATATGATCCTGCTATTCCTCTCCTGGGTATTTTTCCAGGGGATTTATAATCAGCACATTACAGCGACGCAGCAATATCTATATTTATAGCAGCTCAATTTACAATAGCTAAATCTTAGAAACAACCCAGATGTCCCTCACTGGATGAATGGATCCAAAAGCTGTGGTACATATATACCAGGGAATTTTACACAGCAATTAGAAACAATGATATTGCAGTCTTTGAAGGTAAATGGATGGCTATGGAAGAAATTATGCTGAGTGAAATCAGCATAACCCAGAGAACCAAGGGTCGAATGTCTTCACTCATCTGGGGAGGCTGGAACTAGACCCTGGCCATTGAGAAAGGAGGTCTACTATCATGTGTTAAATCCAGATAAGGTGTAATGTCATACAACCTAATACATTTTTAGAGATGTTGTGGGAAGGGGAAGAGAGGGATAAGGGTGGGCAATTGGAGGGGCACTCTTGGGGGTAAATCTAGTCTTCAGAATCTATATACATTTTATATTATTTTGTTAAAAACTTGTATTATTGGGGTAGGGGATTTAGCTCAGTGGCAGAGAGCTTGCCTAGCACATGCAAGGCCCCAAGTTTGATCCTCAGCCCTGGGGGGGAAAAAACTTGTATTATTGTTCAACAAATAAATTTCTCAATAAAAAAAAAGAACAACAAAAAAATCAATGTGACTGTAAACATGAGTATGCAAATATCTGGTCAAGTCCTTGTTTTTAATTCTTTTAGTTATAGACACAGAAGTAGAATAGCTAAATCATATGGCAATTCCGTGTTTCATTTTTGATGAACTACCATTCTGTTTCCCACAATAAATGGCTGAACTGTTTTGGATTCCTACTAATAGCACATAAGGATTCCACTTTCTCCTGCTTTAAAAATAATAATAGCCATCATAAAGGGTTTGAAGTGATATCACCTTCCAGATTTTAATGTCCCAAATCAATTAGCATTTTAGAAACTCATTCGGGACCAGTTGAGTTTGAATATTCTGGTCAGATTGTATTCTTTCATAAAGAGGTTAACGGAAGAGATAGACATGGATACTGGTTTTCACAACTACTTCATTCTTCAAAGCTCCTTACCTAATATTTAATCAAATTACGTCTGACTCTGATTTCATTAGTTTTACACAGTGCATGTCTGAGTAACATTTCTGTTTTGCTTTGGTTGGTTTTACTTTTGGTTCTGGGGACAGAACCCAGGGCCTTATGTATGCTAAGCACGCATTCTATCACTGAGTTACATCCCCAACTGTAGGCTTTTTATTTCTCTTGTTTTGATAAGATAATTTCTCATTTCAAATCAAAGTTTGAAAATTTAGATCTAACCTATACCTTATAAGTTTCAGAGAGATTAACTGACTTTTGTAAGGTATTTTGTCTAGATAGTTGTATTAGGATTAGAACAACAAATATATCCAATGAGATAGGAAGTCTGCCTAGTACCATAAAGATGTGCACTATGGTTTAAATGTGTCCCCAGTCACCAATGTTGTAGTGGAAGGGCTTGATGGAGGAAGTTTGGTTTCTTTCTTGTCCTTTTGTCCTTTCTGCCATGTGAGGATATAGCGTTCCTACCCTTCAGAGATGTAGCAAAGGCTCCAGCCTACTGAACCTGCCAACACCTTGATCTCAGACCCCTAGACCCCAGAACTGAGAGAAATAAATTTCTGTTCTTTATAAATTACCTGGTCTTTGGTGTTTTGTTATAGCAGCACAAATCAACTAAGACAATTTACATGAAATATTTCAATTACTCATTCATCGTTTTAATGTATATTGTACACATTATTTAGCTGCAAGCAGCTTAACTTACAAAATAGACTACACTAGTTGGTCTTCATCTTTTACTAATTTGACAAGGACAGTAATAAGAAATCAGGTGATTGAGACATGCTCTGATAAATACCATCATTGTAAACAAAAGACTAACACTAACAGTGAAACTTTACCCCTTTCTACCAAGGGGATTGCACATTAAGCTATGTTCAAAAAGTGTATGGATATAGCCAGTTCTTTCTAAAGAGAAAACTATCATAAATCAAAATTTTAATATGGCTGGAGAATTAAAAATATTTCTGTGAAGTACACTGTATTACTACTCTAGGAAATATAAACTGGAAGAAATTGGTTAGGTCATGCTTATAAGAAGCTTATAATAGGCGCTGGAGTGGTGGCTCAGCACTTAAAGCACTTGCCTGGCATGCATGAGGACTTGGATTCAAATCCCAGTACCACGTACACAACTAAGTGTCAGAGAAACAAAAGTCACATGAAGAAATAAATAAATTGAATCTCTTTCTCTCCACCCCCATCTTTAAAAAATTGTAAAAAAAAAAAAGCGAAGCTTATAATATAATTATGGGGCTAGGAACAGAAATACTCTACTGGCCAGTGTAAAATAAAAGAGTTGAACTTTTTTTAGGATTTCAAAGGAAGGAAAGCTCATATGTAGTTGAGGAAAATCTAGAAAGGCTTTATAAAATACTTTATAAAAGTTCTTTGAAAGGAAGAGTGCTCATATACTTTGATTTTAAACACATGGAATTTGGTGAATTGAGGGAAAGAAGGCCAATTCAAGAAGAGAGAAAATACTTGCTAGGTTTTATCTTATTTTTTATTTTTTGCAGTGCTTTGGGCCTTGTGCATATGCAAGTACTCTACTACTGAGCTACCCTCTCAAACTTTTTTCATTTTTTCTTTCCCCCAGTGCTGGGGATTGAACTGGGACCCTGTGGATGCTAACCATGCACTCTACACTGAGTTACAAACCCAGCCTGTTTTAATTTGGAAATTTTTATTTTTTTGAGAAAACATTTGCAAAGACCTTAATGGGGTTGATCACAAATGGTATTCCAGGTAGGATAGGCTACATGTACAGTGATTGAAGGATAAAGGACCCCCCCCCCAAAAAAAAAAGAGCTGGAAACTTATGGAAATAGCCTAAGATGACAGGCTGCAAAGATCATGCTCTGCTAACTAGACAAGTAAGGGGAAGACATCAAAAGGGGTTTTTTTTTTTTGGTGTGTTTTTTAAGAACACTGGGTTTGGAGGTAGGTTATGCAGAAAAGCCATTCCTCCAGGTCTCAGGTTGCCATATGCAAAATGAGGAGGATGTTCTACAAGACCTCTAAGCCTATGTATGCCATAAAGGTTCCATGTTTAAAGGAGTAACACTCTGTTTTAAGAAGATTCTAGTAGATTGTTGCCACCCCTCAGATGTCTCACTTCAAAGAGGATAGAAGCAAAAAGTATGGCTGTATCAACAAGGCAACTTGTAACACATTTTTAAACTCTTGTGCATTGAATGGCTGTGGAATGGATTAGAGCTAGGCAACAGGAATCTATTACAACAGTACAGGTAAAAAAATAAAGACTCAGGGGCTGGAGCAGTGCCTCGGTGGTTACAGTGCTTGCCTGGCTTGCGAGTTCAAACCCCAGCACCACATACACAACGAGGTGTCTGAGCAATGAAAGTCACATGAAAAAACTAAATAAAAATGGGTTCTGTCTTCCTCCCTCTCTCTCTCTCTCTGTTCCTCTCTCTTTAAAAAAAATAAAAATAAAAAGTAAATAAAGGCCCATACCAGGGCAATCATGAGATTAGATACACATGGGAAAAGCAAACTTAGAAGCAGAAGGTATAGGATTTTGCAATCAATGGAGGACAAAAAAAGGAAGACATAGAGAAACATGGCTGCATGCAGAAGAATGACCAATAGGAGGACTGCTGGTATAGGTTAGGAGATGAGAACGTGGAGCTGAGAGAGTGTGAGATTATGGGTTTGATATGAAGGTACCAATAGCCATCTGAGTTTAGTTTTTCAGCAGGCCCTTGGATTGGTTTGGAGCTAGGGCTATATTCCCAGAATCCTGCATAGTGATAATAGCTAAATCCATCAGTCAGACCAAGAGGGAGCAGGAATTCTGAAAGGGCCTGTCATAATTTGGGTGTTGAATGTCTCCCTAAGATGCATGAGCTGAAGGCTCGTGGGTGGTGCTATTAGGAGTAGTAGAACCTTTGAGTCTAGTGGAAGTCCTTAGGTCACTGAGAGTTTGAAGGGGATCGGGGAACCATGGCCTCTTTCTCTTCTTTGCTTCCTGGCTATAAGATGAGCAGTTTTACTCTGGCCTGCATTATTGTCAGGATGTCCTGACTCATCACAGGCCCAAAAGCAATGGGACCCATCCATCATGAATTAGAACCTATAAAACCACAGCTAAAACAAACCTTTACTCTTTATTAGTAAAGTATCTCAGGTATTTTGTTTGAGTGACAGAAAACTAACAAAAGCAAGAGCCCTTTGAGGGTCAGGTTTTGAACGATGACTATCTATGTTCAAGAACCATCTGGAGAAGGTGAGAGGGATTGCCTGGTTATGGTGGTAAGAAGGAGATCTTTCTGTGTTTTAGAAAACCAGGGATGCTAGATAACTTACATTTGCTCTTCAATATTCACTCTCCACCCTTCTCCATCCTGCTATCAGTCCCTGAGGCTGCCCTGTAGGGATCCATACTCCATGACTTCAGGATGCATTTAGTTAGAGGGGATCCAAAAGAGAGAGGGGGTGGGTTTGTCTTGGGCTGGCTGTGACCCTTATCCAAAGGTCACTAATTGCTTCTCTCCAGGAACCTGCTATATTCGATTCTTTCTCCTTCCAGGTTCAATAATTTTCCCTCTCCTCCTTCCTTTGGGCCCAAAAGAGATAAATGCTCAGCTTTGGTCTGAGTTCTTCCTATGCCTTATCATTTCTTTAACTCAGCTGTGTTAGTCAGTTTTCCATTACTATAACAAATACCTGAGAGAATCAACTCATAAAGAGAAAAGGTTTATTTGGGAAGCAAGAGAGAGGTGTTGGAGGGGCCCATGGTTCCACACTGCTTTTAAAGAGCATGTCCTTAATAACTTAAGTACTTCCCACTGTGTTCCCCATCTTAAAGTTGCTACCACCTCCCAATATCACTGAGCTAGGGATCAGCCTTTAACATAGGTGTCTTTGGAGGACATTCCAGATCCAGACCGTAGCACCTGTCCTGAAATTAGTACATTATAAACCTGCCTAAGTTATCCTCATGTGAGCGTTCCCTTTGTTTCCTGCTAGGGCACTGATTGATGTACCTGTTACACTTGGCAAACCCTAACATGAACGGTTAAGTGCTAGCCAGGCATATGACTGCGAACACTGAAGGTGTTCTATACCCAATCAACAGCTCCTTTGTTTATGGGAATAACAACACAGTAAAATTTAACTTCAGCCAGAATTACTACCTGGACTCCTACCCAGATCCTGCCATGCAACTGAACAAGAAAGACCTTTAGTAATGAAACTAAGCTTCATAAAGTTAATCCCGTACTTTCTGACAAAGATCCTAATTTATGCATGAAGAAAGTGCATACCACTACAGATAAGAGGGAAGAATCCCTAAGTCTTGATCTTCTCAAGGTGCCACCAGAGAAGTCCCTCAGGGCCGGAGATGCAGCAGTAATGAGAGTGCTTGCCTAACACGTATGAGGGCCTGGATTCCATTCACACACACACACACACACACACACACACAAGTCCTTCAGGCTTACTGTTTGTCTGTTCCCCTAGTATTTTGATCCAAACAACTGATTTATCTAACTACCACTTACGTTTGGCCTTCATCTTGTCCTGAGAACCATGCTGGGCCTCGGCTGGTGGTCATAATGTAGTTCACTGATTTTTCACAGAGTGCTTTTACTACCGGTGCTACATCGATGTGAGAAACTCTTTCCCTAAGACTGGGAACATGCCTGGTCCTTTCATTTCCAGATTTTGGATTCTTGCTGTTCGAAATTCCCACCCTGAGCATTCCATTTACTTAACATATTAATAATTTCTTGTATTCGACCAAAATGAGTGGATTCCTTGGATCTTGGGTTCTGAATCCAGTCTGCTATCTTTGACTTGGATTGATTTTTGGTTGTGAGTCTATCTTCCACACTTAACACCCTTGTGTGCTCATTCTTAAGAATCGGAGATTGACTGTGCTCCGAGATACTCCGTTATGACCTAATTCTGCAGATCTGTCTTCATTCCTGAGCCCGACAGGACATAATATGGCTCATTTCATTGCCACACAAGCTTCCCAGGAGATCAGTGGTACTAAGTACATTTTTCACCTTATGTTATGTTTCACAATGCTGTGAGCATGTCCATTCCCTACACATCAATTCACTAAGAAAATTATTTCCCCCATTTTACCTTGAAATAATAGAAGCGTAGGGATGTTAAGTAGCTTTCCTGTGTAACTCATGGGCAGAAGTGGGACAGCATACTTCCTTATAGGGAAATTATTGTAAATATAAATTACATCAATGCAAAGAGGTGTGTTTGGAGAGTGTAAGGAAACCAAATAAACAATTTGGAAATGGTCATAGATTAGGGAGGAGATGGGCTGTGAGGAACAGATAGGATTCTGATAGGTATTGATATGGCTAGTGTATTAGTTAGGGAACCCATAATGTGTGTGTGCACGCACCTGTGTGGAGAAAGAGAAAGAGCAAGGCAGAGTTTTCTAAGGAAATTGGTTCACTTGATTATGGGAAGTCCGAATGCTGCATTATGTGCCAGCAGGGAACAGCTGATGTTGTAGCTGGAGTCCAAAGACAGTCTGGAGCAGAATTGCTTCTCGCTCAGGAGACCCCAGTCTTTGTCTCTTAAGGCCTTCAACTTTCTCTGTGCTTCTGTCTCTGTCTCCGTCTCTGGTTTTTCTTTTTCTTTTTGAGGTGCTTGGGATCAAACCCAGGTCATGATGCATTCTAGGCAAATGCTCCACTACTGAGCTATATTCTCCTCTTAACTTTTTCTCTTAGACCTTCAATTGTTTGGATGAAGTTCATGCACATCACTGTGGATAATCTGTTTTACTCAAAGTCTGCTGCTCTCATTGAGCTAATCTCATCTTAAAATATCTGTTTTTATTTTTTTAAAGAGAGAATGAGAATGAGAGAGTGTGCAAGAGCACCAGAAAGAACCAATTCTCATTTTTCACATGGCTTTCGTTGCTCTGACATTTAGTTGTGTACGTGGGTGCTGGGGTTTGAACCCATGTACTCACACATGCTGGGCAAGGGCAGTAACCACCGAGCCACTGCTCCAGCCCTTAAAATATCTTCTTAGAGACATCTGAATAGATTTTACTAACTATCTGAGTAACATGCCCTACTCAAGTTGACATAAAATTAATTTTCATACCCAAAAGAAGAGGCAGAATTGGGGAGGCTATGAATGCTAGGTGAATGGTTTGGCATTATTAAATTATATAATGTACACATGGTATCTGGGGCATAGTAGGTACACAAACTAAAATTTCATTTGTCTGCAGAAAGATTTTGAAAGTCATCAAGTGATTCAGTTGTATGTTTAAAGCAATAGTTATGGAAGGTTTTTTTGGTTTTGTTTGTGTTTTTTGCTGGTAGTGGTATATGAATGCTCCTGAACTTACGATGGGGGTTACATACTGATAAGCCCAACTTAAACTGAATATATATGAAAAAGATACATTTAATGCACCTAGCCTACCAGATATCATAATTTAAGTTAGCCTATCAAACTCTCCTACCATTGAGCAAAGTCATCTAACACAAAGCCTATGGTAGAATATGGGGAAGCATATATATATTTGTGTTTGTGTACTAGGGTGTGAACCCAGAGCCTTGCCCATGCTAGGCAAACACTCTACCACTGAACCACAGTCTATAATAAAGAGTCAAATATGTCATACGGTTGACCAGGAGCTGTGGCTCACCACTACTGCCTAGAACTGCAAGAGGGTATGGCACTGCATGTGACTAGCCTAGGAAAAATTCAAAATTCAAAATTTGAGGTATAATTTCTACTGAATGTGTATTGTTTTTGCACCATTGTCATGTCAAAAAAGCACAGGTCAACAGAGTTAGTCAGAAACTGCATGTATTAAAAAGGACAGGGTGTATACAAGTATGGTGGCACATGCTTGTAATCCCAGGTACGTGGGAGGCTGAAGCAGGAGGATTTCAAGTTCCAGGACAGCCTGAGCAACTCAGTGAGACACTGAGTTGAAAATGAAAAATTAAAACAAAAGGGACTGGGAATACAGCACAGTGCCCCTGGGTTCAATCCTCA
>PVKS010024012.1:5577-31720 GCA_004027875.1 Aplodontia rufa | reverse complement strand
GACTCCTGTGAGTTCTTCATATACCCTCCCCCCTCCCCATCCCCCTCCCTACACCTCCAAGTATCCTAGAGAGCCATCCCCCTATTATTCTGAAAGTCTAGAATGGCCATTTTTATGATTTTTATTCTTCCTAACCATGAGCATAGAATGTTTTTCCATCTACTCAGGTCTTCTGTAATTTCTTTTCTTAGTGTTTGGTAGTTTTATTTGTAGAGGTCCTTAACATCCTTTGTAAGGTTAATGCCCAAGTATTTCATTTTTTGATGGAGAAGGTGAATGGGAGAGATTTGCTGATTTCTTCTTCTGCGGATTTGTTGCTGGAGTAAAGGAAAGCTAGAGGCTTACTGGAGTTGATCTTGTAGCCAGCTTCTTTGCTGAAATCACCTATAACCTCTAGGAGTTTTCTGGCTGATGTTATTGGGTCTTCTAGGTATAGAATCATGTCATCAGCAAATAGAGATAACTTAACTTCCTCTTTTCCTATAGGAATACCTTTGATTTCCTTGTCTTGCCTGATGGCTCTGGCAAGGGTTTCAAGGACTATATTGAACAAGAGTGGGGATAGCGGACAGCCTTGTCTTGTTCCTGAATTCAGTGGAAATGCTTTCAGTTTTTCTCCATTGAGGATAATGCTGACTATGGGTCTGTCGTAAAAGGATCTGACATAGTTAAAGTATCTTCCCTTGATCCCTATCTTTTCCAGAGTTTTGAGCATAAAGTGGTGTTGAATTTTATCAAATGCCTTCTCTGCATCAATTGAGATGATTACATGATTTTTGTTTTTAATTGTGTTTATGTGGTGAATCACATTTATTGATTTGCGTATGTTGAACCAGCCTTGTTTTCCTGGAATGAAGCCCACTTGATCATGATGTATTATCTTTTTAATGTGCTTTTGTATCCAATTAGCTAAAATTTTATTAAGGATTTTTGCATCAATGTTCATCAGGGATATTGGTCTGTAGTTTTCTTTCCTTGACATGTCTTTTTGGGCTTTGGAATCAGTGTAATGTTTGCTTCATAGAAAGTGTTTGGGAGTGTTCCCTCTCTATCAATTTCCTGGAAGAGCTTGTAGAGGATCGGTGTTAGTTCTTCTGTGAAGGCTTGGTAGAATTCTGCCGTATATCCATCCGGACCGGGGCTTTTCTTTTTGGGGAGTTTCTTTCCCTTTCTTATTGCCTGGAAGTTCTGCCACACTTTCCTGGCAAGGAGTGGAGAGTGGCTCTACAGGGCAGCAATGTTAACCGGAGAATGGCACTATTTTTGCAATAAGTAGGTGGATAAGAAAGAGCTAGAGATCTGTCTTTTTGACTTTTGTAATAAAATTTCTAGAATTTCTGACAATAATACTGCCATAATTCAGATGAATTTGGGAAGAAGGAACAAAGGGACACTAGGGCTTAGTAAAAAGGAAAGCCTTACAGAAACAATATATTTTTATATTTAAGAATGTTCCAATAACTTAATTAACACACACAAGAAAAATCACCTCCCACTGAACTGAACCTCCCACTCTTACTGAATAAGACACTGAACACTAGAACCATACGGAACAAACCCAGCCTTAAGTCTCATTTTATGTGGACCGACATGTGTTTTGGTTTGGTTTGAGTGGTACGTGTGTGTTTGTGTTTGTGTGTGTTCTCCAGACAAAAGGACCCCTTGGCAAAAAAGCAACTGAAGACTAGTTGTCCCTGTCCCTGAAGCTGGGCCCTGCCCTCCGTTGACACAGTCCCATTACTCCCTATCTCTCTTTACTCATTTTTGCCCCCTACTGGTGATCCTTGGAACTGAAGAAATTCATGTGAAACTAAAACCAACTTATATTCGAATAATCAATATTTAAATAAATACACAGAGTTTAAAAAGTTTTAAAAAATAGTTTAAACCTTCCTCTTCTAAAAATTTTCTTTAAAAATGCACTGATTTGCTCAATTCACTGCTTCAATACACTAATCATAAAATTTAATTTTGCTCAAATTGGATGATGACAAGCTATGCATTGAAGAAATCCTAATTTTATAAGGTTTTATAAAACAACATTAAATGATTATAAAGTACTTTACAATAAAAACTGCTAAAGATATGTGACAAAGTAGTATTTGAAAATTTTTGACTATGTGGGTAACTCATTAATTACCTGAGGATGTATGGGATCTGAGAAGCTCCAGAATAGAATCAATGATGGTTGTAGCAATAATTTACCAGAAAAGTGGACTCTGTCTTCAAAGGAGAGTCGCACAGCCACTGACACAGCTATTAGCCCTGAGTGAAACACAAGTACAAATTAAAGTGGGCAGCAACTGGACATTGGGAACCTCTTGCAGTTTGTGCTCTCCTGTTTAGTAACTATTCATCTCCATTTTAATGAATTTGAGTAGAAATATTCTATACAAGAGCAAGAGTTTTCTTAGAATTCTGCTGATTAAGGGCCACTAGTCAGATGCCACTTAACATTTTCAAACTGAGATGTGTTGTGAGTATAAAATAAGCAGTGAAATTTGAAGATTTTATAGGAAAAGAAAATGATTTTTGTATGTGGTATATGTGTGTGTGAGAGAGGGAGGGGGGAGGGAGAGAGATTGGGAAGGGCCAGTGGGGAAAGTGGGGAGATAGAGAGGGCAGGGTCCTCTCCTGCTTCGTGGTTCTACCTTCCCATGTTCCTGTGCCCCTCAGCTGCTGAGCTCTTTGAAGGAGCTGAGTTTCCTCTCTTGTCCAGCAATCAGGGAGGCAGACTGTCAGGAGGAAAGAGTCCAGTCTGGGAGTCCAGCTGCACTATGATAGCTGGGTGACCAGAGCAAGTCACTTCCCAGAGTTGAGATTTAGTTCTCTTGTAAAATAGAGATAGTAGGATTTGTGTGTCCTACAGGATGGCAGGGAGGACATGGGACAGTTAAGGTGTGGAAAGTGCTCAGCAGGTGCCTGGCACTCAGCAAATGAAGTGGTTTTGAAATTGATCCGGTTTGAATTTGTACATATAAACACAAGACTATTTGATTTCAGCACAAAAGGGAATCCTGTCATTTCCATCTCACCATAGATAACTGGGTGCCAGCAGATGCAGGTAATCATTTTCTCCGTGGTGCTGTGAAGGTCGGTGAAGGACTGGTACTCTTTCAGGTGGGTGTCAGTTTTGTCCCCAAATGTGCCTTCTTCTTCCACCAGGCACTTCCAGTCATCAATGAATGTGTTCATGATTTCATTCTGTTGCAGAGCTATTTCAACACTGTTTATTTAAAAAAGCAATTAAGATGTTGGATTTTAGTATTCAAATATATGGCTCTTTTAGCAGCTTCTTCATTTATATTGAACAAAACTAATAATTCTCAATTATATTTGGTAATAACGATTAACCCCACATGAAATAAATAAGAGAAAAAAATTTTGGCAGTTTACTGCTTAGAACTTCTTTATGAAATTGCTCTTCAGTAGCCAGGAGGGTCAATAGCTGCCAGCCTCTAGCAACATCAGGTCTGTTGGTTCCAAGGCAAAGCTGTGCTCTGTTCAGGCCAGGGACCAAGCAGGTCTGCTGCAGGGATGCTGGGGCCTGGCCAATTCTGCCTCTCTGGCCAGGTCTGCTCTGAAGATTCTTCAGAGTTGTCTGAGAATCTGAAGCTCCACCTGCCCAGTCTTGCTTCTTCCTCTATTCCCCCCACCCCTCAGGAAACCTCTACTGCTAATTTGGTTTCAGCTGCTTCTTGGAAAGCCCAAACTGACACAAACGGGAATTTCTAAGGCATTTTCACTATTAAATGATCACTTATACTAAATGAGGAGAGCTTGAATGTATGTGTGTGAATGCATGTAATAGGTATATGTGTATTTCATATATATATGTACATCTAAATAACTATGTATAAATTCAAAACAATGAATGTATGATTCTCAACAAGGGGAGGTTTGAAGTTCAGAAGTTTGTGTGTACTGGTGGTTTTAGCTGTCACAATGCCACAATGCCTGGGAGGTGCTACTATATATAATTCCATTACCAATCTCCTTGCAATATATGAGACAATCCCTAAAATAAAGAATTATGGTTAAAAATATAACACTGCTCCTTTAAGTTAGAATAACTGGAGTGCTTATACCATCTCTTAGCAGGTTAGGAGCCCTGGTATGACAGGCTCCTGTCCTTGAATAGCTACTATAATGTTTACTATCCCTTTATAAGCTCAAGTTTGAAAAAATTAGCTCACTTGGCCTCTCGGAGCTTTCCTACAACCAGAATGCTGCTCCAATGATCAAAAGTCCAAATATCTTGTGTGTGTATGAGCGTGTGAGCGTGTGAGCATGTGTGTGTGTGTGTGTGTGTGTGTGTGTAGGTGCTGTAAGTTGAGTCATTTTCAATTACAATTTTCTTAAAATAAGAAACCCTGCATTTAGACAATTAAATGTAAACACTAAATACCATGATAGACATGTAATAAAGGGTTCCATTTGATTCCTCTGTCACTGATCCTTAATGTTACCAGTCACTGCTTAATTGAATTCTCTCTTAAGTTCTTGTACTTCATCTTTCCAAACAGAAGCATTCCCCAGGTCCTTGTACTTAAAACCGGTCGGTGGGCCAGCAGCAACAGAGTGTCCTGGAGCTGGTTAGCTGAAGTCACAGGCCTCAGTCCGGATCTCTGATTTTGCAGTCAGCCTGAAGTTTAAGGAGGGCCGCATATGGTTCACAGGCACATTAAACTTTGGACACTCTTGCCAGTGTGTGTCCGCACCCTGGGGCTTCAAAGTATACATTGTTTCCAGTACACTGGTTAGCTTTTCTGAAGTCATAGTTTTGTTTCAGCCTAAATGAGAAAGGCAATCTCAGGAGGGAGGCTGGAAACAGAACTTTTGCTCTGATCTCACCCCCACAAATGGGAAGCGATTCACAAGGGAGAAGTCAACACAGCTATGAGGATCATTGTTTTTTTAACTCCACATTGGCTGCTCTGTGAATCCCTCTGCAGTTTCTCTCTCTCCTATCATTTCCTTCTTTTGCAAATAGTGTTTCTCTTAGGTTTGTTAAATTAAGAAGGAACTAATTTCTTTTTTTTTAAATAGAGATGGAGATACATTGATAGATAATCAATTTTCTTTTTCACCTGTTTTTTGTTTTCCGTGCATTTAGTTGTGTGTGTGGTGCTGGGATTTGAACCTGAGTTCCTCTACCACTGAACCACTGCACCAGCCTGGAAAGAACTCATTTCCAAAAGGGCATTCTTCCAAAACAGAATCAGGTTTACATTAATTTAAAAATATTTAATAAGTCTCCAACTGTTTTAAAGTTGGAAGCACAGCAGTGATATGAATGGGGGTTGGTTGGTTGGTTTGTTTTTATTTACTTTGGCCACTGCTATTGTGATTCCTGTGCCAATTTTCCTATTTTATAGTTCTTGTTTTTGCTTTTTACTTCTCAGGGAGTGAATTAAAAAGCAGATCACCATTCCTTTCTTTATAAGCATGGCAATTAAAAGGGAAACTAAGTCTAAAGTTAACAACCAGATTATCTTTAGAATAATCAAGAATTGATGAGAGGCCCTTATTTTGAACATTTTTACTTCCCCAATGTCTAGCTTTCCTTAGATATGAACATTTACAAACAGACCTCTCATTTTTAATCTTCTCATTAACAAAAATGTTAATGACCACCTACTGTTGCTATGAGGTGCTGTGTTTTTTGCCATGTTTGGATTCTTGTGAACCTAAATACACTGGCATTTTAATTATGATCAGTGTGACTATGCTCTGGCAGCACTAGATTCATTTGGAGCTTTTTCTTTTTCTTTTTCTTTCTTTCTTTTTTTTTTAAGAGAGAAGGACAGTGAGAGAGAGAGAGATGGAGAAAATTAATCTTTATTGAATTTTTCTCATGGCTTTCATTGCTCTGACACTTAGTTGTGTACATGGGTGCTGGGTTTTGAACCTGTGTAGTTGCGCATGCCAGGCAAGCACCGTAACCACCGAGCCACCGCTCCAGTCCCTTGAGCTTTTTCTTGTAACACAAACTGTAACTGAGCCAAGTTGCTGACTGATAGCCACACTGAAACTGTGTGTGATGTACAAATGACACAGCTGGCATCTCAGGACTCTTCCCTGCAAAGTTAACTTCCGGAAACTTTACACATCTTTGGAGTCTATAAATAACAGTGCCTTAAAACTGCTGTTTGCGACACATCTCCCTGACAGCACTGTGAACATGCATTCTGAAGTGGCGTTGGATGCTGGAGGCACGAAGACCTTTGTTTCATTGCTGGACAACTTGGCTTTTCACACTAGGTCAAAGTGTTATCTTGAAGGCACTGGTCTCCATCTATTAGGATATTTTTCTCCACGGATGCACGGTGCTTAGTCTGTGCCAGAGTAACTTTTTTTACTCATTTGTCACTGTATTTTCATATTTTCCTTTTGTATGCAATGTAATGAACTGATGAATATGATAGCTATCTTGACGTGTCATTTGATTAGGAGAAAAAAAGAGAACCCGCTTTCTTGGAAGAATTATAATCCTTTTTTTTTTTAAGAGAAAGGGAGAGAGAGAGAGTCAATTTTATTTATTTTTCCATCTGGCCTTTGTTTCTCTAACACTTAGTTGTATATGTGGTGCTGGGGTTCGAGCCTGGGTTCTCGCACATGCCAGGCAAGTGCTCCAACCACTGAGCCACTGCTCCAGCCCCCAAAATATAATCCTTGATGTTAAAATTGTCACCAGGTACTAGGGAATCTGACCACCCTTCTTGGTCCAGTGCAACAAATGAAAAGAAACCTTAATTTTTTTCTTTCTTTCTCATTGCAGTGTGCTTCCTGTGAGTGAGTGGCAAAGAGTTAATGTACTCTCTGAATCATTAAATGGATTTTTGCACCACATTCCCTCCAGGCATAGACACAACTTTTGAGAGTTATTGGAATTTTCAGGACATTTAATTCAGTCTGAAATAGTGAATGTTTTCTTAAAAATAAAAACATAAAAGCTTAACATGGGCTATATATGAATTTGACCACATTTTTAATTTTGGAAAGAAATGGGAAAACAACCCAGTCAGTACATCTGGAAGACTAGTCCCCTGTTCACTTCTCCAAACTCTGATGACAGCTTGATGAGTTCTTGTCAAGTTCTTTCTCTAGTTTAGAAGCCCCAGGGCTTTGCCCATGGTCCCAGAAACAGAAGAAGGGTTGTTTCTCTCTCTTTTAGAATCCGTTATGGGGGCAGCAACACAGAAATTTGTGAAAACAGTGAAATGTCCAAAAAGTATATCTGAATTGAATCCAGTTTCTCATTGTCAAAGATATTTTTGCAGATACTTTCATCATAATAGTGATCATCCCTTTAACATTCATAGCATCCTTGACCTCAGCCTCCTGTAAGAGTCAATGAAGCTAAGAAGGAGAGTGAGGGGTGGAGAAAAGAAACCACAGTATACACAAATACAGGTTGAGAATCCTCAGTCCAAAAATTCAAAACCTGAAATTCTTGAAAATCTGAAACTGAACATGGACATGACACCACCAGTGGAAAATTTCAAACCATGAAACTTTATTTCATGCACAAAATTATAAAATTACCATCATGCTATGTAAGGTATATGAAACAAATGAATTTAATGTTTCTGCATAAGCCCCATCTCAAGCTATCTCATCATGTATGTGTAAATACTCCAAATCCCCCCAAAAAATTGGAATCTAAAATACTTCTGGTCCCAAATAATTTGTATATGAGAGGCTCAGCCTGCAGTTGTTAATTTGAATTTAGGAAAACACCCTCACACATTCAATTGCTCACAGTGTGTGTGGTGTCTTCCTAGCTTGGATACTGCTCAGCAATAGAAGGAAGGGCAAGAAATAGCAAGAATCTACAGAATGTATCATACACTTATGCACACCTGATGTCTCCATACTTTCTATCTAGATACCATACATAGAAATATTTATTAGAACTATTATAAACAAATATACATATTTTATGTTTTATTTAAAAAAATTTTAATATAGAAATATTTACCTTGTGGACACATTGTTAAGAAAATCAGTCAAAGACTTTGATTGTCCAAGTGTTTCTTTTTCCTCTTCTGAGAATTCTCTTGGATAATATTGTGTAGTAGCATTCTTGGGGTATGTCCTAAATTATTCAAAGAACGTAGAATATAAGAAAAAGAGAAAAGCAAACGTAGGTCATGACAGGTCAAAAGTTTGTCTCTGTGATGGTGATATTAGGCAACTACTTTATACTTAAGTTCTATAGTTTGAATTTTTTCTTGGACTTAACAATAATACTGACCATCAAAATCTAACTATTTCTCTCAGACATAATTAAAAGATTTATTTTGTAAAATTTTAATTTGGAAATCATTGTTAATTTATAGAAAAGTTATAAGGAGGGTATAAAGAACTCTTATATACCTTTCACTAGATTCATCAATTATTAACGTTTGTCAAATTTACTTTATCTTTGACTCTTCATGACATTAAATGAATTTTTCTTGACTAGTGCAATATACCCACTTGCTCAGGGAACATTTGGCTATGTCTGAAAACAGCTTTGGTTGTCACTGCTGGGAAGAGCTGCTGGTGTGCAGAGCCCAGGGATGCTGTTACACCTTCCACAGAACATGGGCAATTTACCCCACAACAGAGGATCATTCCGCCTGAAATGTGTTGAGGCGAGAAACTCTGCTCTACGTGTGCAAAACTAGCAACCAGTTATATTTAGGCAGCATTGGCAGCATGATCTCTGAAAGAAACCTGCTCCGCCCAGGGCTCACCTCCACCGTGAACACGTCACGTGGCCTTGTACTTCTGGCCTAGGATGTGGGGCTTGGAAACGGAAGGTGCCCAATGGCCAAGCTGTGGGTCCTGAGGATTGGCTGCCTGATTTAAAGCCTGGTTCTCTCACTTACTAGCCATGTGGCCCCAGCTAATTATTTAACTTACCTGAGCCTGTCTTCTTATCTCTAGCGCATTCGGTTACTGCAAGGATGGAATGTGTTAATACATGCAAAGCTTTTAAAAGAGTGCCTAGCACATTTGAAGCACTCAATAAAATATTAGGTATTTAACATGTTTGTTGAACAGTCGTCAGTAAAATGTCTCTGAGAGTGGTAAATATATTAAATAGAGAGCAATCAGACAGAAGGGTAAAGATATTTTTAAATTATATTTAATAGAATAATTCTTTTCTTCCTTAAATAGACCACTTTCCATGGGAGAAGGCAGAGTGGTAGTAAGAAAGAATGTTGACGTTGGAGTGGGAGATTCTTGGGATCAAATGTTATTTTCATCTTTTAATGTCTACCCTCCTGGTATGAAGACTTAAGAAATTATATGGTGCCTGTTGGTTTTTATCAAAGTACCAACATGAAGAGTCAGTCTCAGTGTTCAGGTGTGATGTTTTTTGTTATTTCTCAGCAAAACTATCCATTACTGCTTCAATTTTAACTATGCTCTAAACATTGAGCTTTCTTTTTTAATCTCTCTTTGCCTCACTTTCTTTATTCATAAAACAGGGATAGTGCCTCCTTTAGAGAGCACTTGTGAGGACTGATTATCTTGATGAGTATAAAGCACCTAGAGTAATGCCTGGTCCAGGTGGAAATGCTGAAAGCATTTGCTCTCACTGTCATTACTCTTTGAACTTCGTCTTTGAGTTTTCATAACTTCTTCCATCACTACCATGTATTCTATCTTCTTTCTTATGCCAGCTATCCTTCCTATAATTTCCTGGTTTCTGAAAACAGTACCAACATCCTCCCAGCCATCTAAGTTTGAACCATTGGGATTCCTTTAGATTTTTCATTTTGTAGGTAAAAACCCACCCTTTCTTCACCATCTTTTTTTTCCTGGTCCACAATCAAAACTTAATTGAAGAACTAATGCCAAAATTGGAGTTCATTGTTGTACACCTTAGAAAATCAGAGTTATATTATCTTGGTAGATTAACTAAAATCACTGATAAGGTTTCTGGTGGAAAAACACATATTCAGGAAGTTGTATTGATCATTAGCTTTGCTATCTTCTAAATGTCCAGCTTTTCCTCCTGCTGGTACAACTACTGTTTGAACATAGCTGAAAACTGGTCATCTGATAGCAACTTGGGCATTTTACATCCATAAGATAAGAATTTGGACATCAAACTAGCATTTTTTAAAATATTTTTTTCTTTTCTTTGTTTTTCCAAGGAAGGATATAGTAAAAATCTCTAGCCAAAGGCATGACGATCCTTTTGCAAGACCAGTGGTCCAGGTTGCTCAGGTGAGACACCCTTCCTGCCCTTCTCATCCATTTGCTCCTTCTACAACTCTTAACATTCATCAAGAGCCTACCACATACAAAGTCTTGTGGTTGAGGTTCTTGTTGTTAGAGTTTTACTATCCCTGCCGAGTCTATTAATGAGTCCACCCTGGCTGGTTCAGTCTTGGGACTTGTCTGTACCTGGGTAGGGACAGAGGAAATCTGATTGGCTTAGGGGGAAGTTTGTCTCAAAATCCAGGGTCCTTTGGTACTGATTTATCACCTCTCTCCTTTTTATTTTTATTTTTTGTACTAGGGATTGAATTCAGGTGTGCCTAACCACTGAGCAACATCACAGCCCTTTTATTATTATTATTATTATTTTATTTTGTTTTGAGATAGGGTCTTGCCAAGTTGCTTAGGGCATCACTAAGTTGCTGAGGCTGGCGTTGAACTTGCAATCCTCCTGCTTCAGCCTCCAAGCTGTAACAAGTGTGTGCCACTGTGCTCAGCACCTCTGGCATCCTCACTTCTTGACATTTACGATCTCTGATGTCCTCACTCCCTGCCAAGAATTTACTACCAATCTTTGTCTCTCTGTTCACTTTCTCTGATTCTAGCCTGTCAATTCATCTGCTTCTCTGGTTTCTAATCTGTTTCCTGGCCCAGTATTTGGTGTTTATGTTTATGTGCCCTGACTTTAACATTGTGTTTTCATGATTTATGATATTGGGCTTAAATAGATCTAAAAAGCATTTGTGTATAGCACTCCATGTTTTAGATCTCTGATTCTTCTGCTCTTTAACTCTCACCATATTTCATGACTTTTCCCTCAACACTGAATTCAAGGGTATGATCAAGCCATACATTTTCCCTTGAGTACATCACTTTCCTACTTCTTTCCTTGTTCCATTCCTTTTTTTTTCTTCCCATTTAATAAGTACATGCCAGGTACTACCTTAGGAGTTAGACATATAGCAGAAAAAAAAAGAAAAAAGAAAGAAAAAGTAAGTTTTTGTTTCATGGAGCTTAAATTCTAAAGGGGGAGAAGAAAAGAGAGACAATGAAAAATACATGCTAGCACCATGACAAAAAATAGAGCAAGAGCTTAGATAGTAATGGGAGTGATGACTTTTATATAGGAGTGTCAAGGAATACTTCACTTGTTCCCTGAGCAGAGGAGGGAGAAAGAGTCGTTAAAAGATACCTGGGGAAGAGCATTCTATGTAAAGAAACTATAAGTATAAACATACCAGGGATGATGATGTTTGGAGAATTTAAGGAACATGAAAGCCAGAGGGGCTGGGATGGATGAGAAGGGGGAATTATGAGAAATGAGGCCAGAGGGAAAAAGGGGATCCAGCTCATGTGAAGGGTCATAAGTTCCTTTAGGATGGAAACAAGTGGAGGACTGTGATCAATGACGTGATCGAACTTAAATTTTAACAAGATTTCTCTGGCTCGTCTATGGAGAACAGAATGTAAGAGGAAAGGATGGATAGCAGAAGCTCAATTAGAAGGAGTTACAATAATCCAAGCAAGGTGATAGCAGTGGCTATGTTTGGAAAATAGATCCAAGAAAATCCAAGGTTTTGGTCTGAATAATTGGGAGTACCTTACTGCTATTTATTGAGAAGAGAAGGATTCAGGATGTTTCAGGTTTAGGGGTACAAATTCAAAACTTTGTTTTGGGGCATTTAAATTTGAGATACCTATTACATCTTTAAGTAGGCGGATGAGTGAATGAGAGTCGGGTTCAGGGGAGAAATTGAGGTTGGATGTACAGGTTTGGGAATCATCAGCAAAGAGAGAATAGGACACAAAACAGGACAGAATGAAGTCATCCCAGGACAGAATGAAGTCATCCCAGGACTACTTAGAAAGAAGAGCAAAAGGAGAGAGGCTTGGGTCCTCAAATGTTTAGAAAGCAGAAAGAGGAAGAGCCAGTGAAAGAGACCGAGAAAGAGCTGCCAGTGAGCTGGAGGGCAACAAGAAGAGTTGTCCATAAGTCAAACAGAGAAAGTGCTTTAAAAAAGAGAAATAGTCAATCCTGTTAAATACTGCTGCGAGAACTAAGGTCTGAAAATGGTTCACAGATGAGGCTGTCAGTGATCTTGTTAAAGACTGTGTGGAGTGGATGTTAGGCAGAATGTTAAAAGAGAAGTGGAACTACAGAATATGGGTAACTGCCACGAGGAGGCGGCAAAGCAAAGCAAAGGGATCAGGTAAAAGTGAGAGGAGCCAAGCTCTTTGTTTGCTTTAATAATGTGCTCACAGCGTTTTGTGAGCACACGTCTCCTTTCCACCTCTACCACTGTTTACGGCCACCAACTAAATTTGAACACTGGTCACATTTTTCCTGGTTTAATTACAACAGGTTCCTACTTTGTCAGTCTCAACTCCGGCCTTTCTCTTCCCTGCCGGCTAATCCAGTCTCTGGATGTCTTATCTTAATTGCCTTACCATCCTGTTTCTCCTTTGCTTCGGAACTTGCCACGCTCTGTCTACCTCATCACGGAGGAAACAGAACCTTGATGCCATTCCAAGGGCTCTGAATGAATGTATTTCTGTAAGTAATGGTGAACCAAAGACAAAATCTAGCCAAAGAAGTAAGACAATCTGATTTGAGGTGTAAAAATGATCACTTAGGTGATTTAATGGGGCAGTTAGGGGGCAATAGTAATTTGCCAGGAGAGGGATGGCCAGCACTGAGATTATTAGCATCCCTCATTCCCCACATCATATTCTTTATAGTCTTATACGGTTGATTCACACTTTAAGTTTTTGAAGGCATTCTTGAGGATAATTAGATCATTTTGTAGAGAATGTGCACATTCAAGAAAGCAGGGTGGGGAGAAAGAGTTAACTCTATTTTTTTCATCAGTTTTTCCTCCACTTAGTTCTGTATGTGGTGCTGGGCACTGAAACTAGGTCCTTGTACATGCCAGGCAAGTACTCTACCACCAAGCCACCTCTCTGGTTCAAGCATAATTAGATCTTGAATTGAATTACTCTTATGTGACCTATATGATAATTGTCAATCCATTTCTATTAACTATAAAGATCTCTCAAAATTATCCTGGAAGTTGCTTAATTTTATGGTAATTTGTCTACAAAAATACGTAAGCCTATTCCATACTTACCATCTTGTCTGAGTGCTTATGTCCTTGATATGGGGTGTTACTTGCATGCCAATATCTTTCTCCAGTTGTTTAAGGGTAAAGTGTTTATCTGGGTAGGCTGTACATTCAATGTAGGCATCTTTTACATTAGAAGCATTCTGGTCACTGAATGTAATTGGTGCACCAAATTGATTTCGTTTTCGAGAAATCATATATGTAATCTGCAACACATGTAAGAAGCAAAGGTTAACAGAACGAAGTCCTTGGATAAAAGTGGATGTATGGTAGATGGTGTTGGCATTCTACCCAGATCCTCTCAGATCCCTTTGTACAATTTATGCATGCCCCTTTAGTTTTCTGTTCCCATGGGCTGTACCTGCTTTGGAAGACCACTCTAGCACCATGAGACCACTTTGACTGCAGGAACAGGAAGTGACTGGCAGTTTGCATCTTGACCGATGATGACTGGTAAGAGGCATATGGAAGCCCAGATTCTTGACTTCTGTTTGGGACACTCTGAGATATAGTTTATACTGCAAAGCTCCTCTACAGGTTCAGGATGAAGCCTCTCCTCTGTGAGGGCTGCCTGAGATTGCTGCGTTGTAGGGCTTCCTCCATGTCCCTGTTTTGCTGCTTTTAGCTTAGCTTATGGGGCACTTTCATAAGAGTTACTCAAACAAGTCCTCCTTTGGGAGCTGCTCTGGGAGGGAATGCCATTGCATTCATTCCTCAGGACTGCCATAATAAAATATCACACATCAGGTGGCTTAAAACACAGGCTTTGTATTCCCACAGTTGTGGAAGCTGGAAGTCTGAAATCAAGGTGTTGGAGGGTGGGTTCTTTCTGACACAGAGGGAGAATCTGACCTTCCTTCTGGTGTTGGCCTGCAATCCTTGATGTTCCTTGGATAGTAGATAAGATCCTTCTAATCTCTGCCGCCTTCTTCATATGTTTTTCTTCTTGTGTCTCTGCTTCTACATGTGGCCATCTTCTTACAAGGATACCAGCCAACTTGGATTAAGGGTCTGTCCTACTCCAGTATGAATTCAACTTAACTATTTATTTCTGCAATGACCCTATTTCCAAACAGGGTCGAATTTTGAGATAACTGGGGTGACAACTTCAACATATCTTTTGTGGGGGACAGATTCAACGTATAACACCCAACAAAGAAAATAACCACTCTTCTATAAAATATATTTAAAAACATCCCCATAACATATGTAACAAATTTTATAGACCCTCAGGAATAAACCATAGGAAGGTAAGAACTGGAGGGCATATTTAAGCTTCTGACCTGCTTTGTAGATTCCTTAACTGATTCTTCCTCAATTTCTTTTTCACTGCCCAAAGAAACCCAAGGTTTAGAGACAGGTGGTTTGTAAGTAAATGCTTCTTCAGGAATAAGTTCTTTATATTCTTCCTGTTCTTCCGGTGCTTCTGAGGGCTGGAGTAGAATAAATAGCATTCTAAAATATATCACCAAATTTAGGTTTACAACCACATGCATATATTTTGCAATAAACTTTACTTTTATATAAATTCATTAATCACTTCCCATTTGTTTTTTTGTTAGTTTTATGCGTTAGAATTTATGAGAAGTAAATTAAGCCAAAAAAAGGAAAAACAAAGAATGAAAAAGAGATATTAAGGATATAGAAGAGAAAGAGGAGAAGAAAAAAGGAAAGATGGTAAGAAAATGCCTTTTGTTTTTTTAAAGAGAGAGGGCTAGTGAGAGAGAGAGAAAGAAGAAAGAGAGAATCACTTTTATTTAGTTTTTCATGTGGCCTTTGTTGCTCCGAGACTTTGTTGTGTACGTGGGAGCTGGGGTTTGAACTCGCGTACTTGCGCATGCAGGGCAAGCGCCATAACTGCCGAGCCACCACTCCAGCCCCAGAAAAAGCCTCTTAATGCACATCTTTGTGTCCACAGAATGCTACATTTGATGATAAAATATAAAACTGATTTTATCTGATTTAATGAAATATTATTTAATAAGAGGAATGTAAGTATGAATAGAGATGATATCCCTTAAATACTAGCAATGAATGTTTTTAAAAATCAAGATATTCATTGTTGTTTTATTTGTAATAGTGGAGAAACTAACAACCAGATGAGTACTGCTAGGGAAATAGATGGATAATAGTATGGTATCATTGTAAAATAAAATCTCATAAAGCAATTATAATGAACAAATTCAATATATACATAGATCCTAGAATTTTATAATTCAGTGGAAGAAAGTCACAGAATGCCTTATATAATAAAATGATATACTATGATAAATTTTAAATTAAACAACAAAACACATTTGTAAATCATACATAAATAGTAAAGGTATAAAATCATGGTCAGGAAGATTATATATCAACTTCAGAACAATGGTTCCTTAGAGGAGTGAAGAAAATGAAATTAGGGAGGACACTAAAGGAAGTGGAACATTATTTACATTTTATTTCCTTTTTAAAAAAAGTTTTGAAGTGAATGTGATAATATATTCATTTTGAGTGGTGATTTTGTGGATCTATACCACTCTCTACTTTTCTATACATTTTCAATATTTCACAATAATAAAAGCAGAGAGAAGCAATGACAAAAATAAGATTTAAAATATTAAGGCAAAAATGAAAGTTTATTTTTAATTAGAAACTATTAGGTATTTAAAAATTCTATGTCTTTCCTTAATTTTTTCTTGTAATTGGACACCATGCAAACTTGTCCGTCTCCCTTAATTTGACCAAATTTTCTAAATCATTCCTCTCAATTTATGAATCTCACAAATCTGTTATTTTCTTGCCCACCTCGAGCAAAAGGCTCTACCTGTATTGGCCCATTTGATCCTCGTGACGGCCCTGGAAATGGGCACTGCAGGTGCCACCGTTACAGACAAGAGGTTGGTAACTTACCCAAACTCACAGAGATGGGTGTGACTGGAGAAAAGGAATGTGGACAGGGAGTGGTACCCCCACAGGAGCAGAGCTGCTCAGATTCCCTGTTTTCTCTTTTGCTGAAAGGCAAATGAGAAGTGTGCCTGCCACCCTGAGATGCTTGATTCTGTTTACCCTACATTTACTGTTCTAGGTACCTGAATCTGATAGGGGCCTCAGCAAACTGAGCTGAATACGAATAATTAGACCATGTGTAGGGATCCCCCAAGAGGTACCAACAAATCACAAAGCCTTGAGATCTGCTTACATTTAAATAGCTTTCCTTGCCCTCTTCGGTGGCAATAATATAAAAGTTAAGTCCATATTTGAAATCTTTGTCATAAACAAGCAAAATCTCATCTCCAGGATATTCCTATGGGAATATAATCAAAAGAGATTAATGTTCAATGGTCATTCCATTTATTCAGGCACTGACACAAAACTAATATTTCCATAATCAACTAGTCATAAAAGATAACCATAGTACCAGTCTGTGAGAGAGAACCCCCATACCACAAAATTATTTGATTAACTTAAAGCTTTTTAAAAACACCAAAGATCCAAGGATGTTTGCAAATACAATTTTATTTCTAACATGAAGACAGAAGCATTACTTTTATTTGGTGTTGTGCTCTGTAGCATATTTGGAGACAAATCATGATCAAAATTATGAATTAATCAATTAAAGCAGTATGAGAAAATAAGGGGTCAGTTCCTGTTCATGTTAAAACTGGGCAAGGATAAGTTTTTCTGGGTGCAGGATAAGACAACTAACCCATCACGGAGCCTTGCTTTTCACAGAGGATAATCAAGCAGGATTCCCAAGAAGATGTGGGCAGGCTAGTATTTGTTCAGAGTAAGGGGAATGCCAGATTTCAAATTAACAACCTCTCCAACTTGTTATTATGTTCCTGGTACATAATAACACATTATGCACTAAGTATATAATGAGGTAGGACTAAAAACAAAGATGGATATTGTACTTACCTGGACAATTTTTTTGACAGGGTGGAAATCAGATACTGCAGCTCTGTTCCGCAAGTCCTCAAAAATGTCTTCTTTTTTGATAAGCTTGTAAGGTAGTTCATCCGTGACATCTTCATCTATTCTGCAGTGGAATATTTCCTGGGTCTTGGTAGTTAGTACTAAAGGATAAATTTCTGGATGACCTAGGAATGATAAAGTGGAATTTGGACATTACAGATAACCACTTCAAATATTAACAATAGGAAATATGCAATTATTTACCTTCTTGTTTAAGAGAGAGGGTCAGTGTGAGAGAGAGAAAGACAGAATCAATTTTTATTTAATTTTTCATGTGGCTTTCATTGCTCAGACACTTCATTGTGAACCCATGTACTTGAGCATGCCAGGCAAGCACTGTAACCACTGAGCCACTGCCCCAGCCCCAATTGTTTACTTTTAATAATTCTTTTGTTTAAAAATTTAAAACTTCAAAGTTATTATTCTTGAATTCAAAGTAAATATATATCAAAAAGCCCCACAAAGTAAATATATCCAATATAAAAATGTTGAGCAAAATAAAAAGTAAATAACAATGACCCATAATCATATCCCTATATACCTCATATGAAATTCTAAATCCTGCTTTTAATACTTACTGTTATATCACAAGTATTTTACTGACATTAAATGATCTTTCAAAAATGTCATTTTAAATTTATTTAATTCTGTAGCATAATTCAAAATCATTCTTATTGATAAAAATTCTAAATTTTCCTTATTTATTTCCAATTAATGTAAATAATCCTATAAATAAATATGTAGTTTATAAATATTATCATTTTTCAAATAGTTCCTTAGGATAGTTTTTTTTTTAAGAGAGAGAGAATCAATTTTATTTAGTTTTTCATCTGGTTTTCATTGCTCCATCATTTAGCTGTGTATGTGGTGCTGGGATTTGAACCCAGGTCACATGCCAGGCGAATGCAATACCACTAAGCCATTATTGCTCCAGCCCTGCTTGGAACAGCTTTTAAAAGTGAAAGTATTGGTCCAAAGGTAGGATCATCTTTCCAGGCTCTTTCAAGCCTCTTAGTCTTTCCTAAAACATCCTCAGGTACCCACCTCTGCTGCTGCTCTCCTGCTGGGGCAAGGCTTTCCTTTAACCCAGAAAACAGGGTCTATATGGTAGAGAATCCTGCTCACCAGCTGATCAGCGCAGGGCCACTGTCCCACCCTCCTCAGCCACCAGCCCCATCAACTATTTTCCTTCAACTTGTCCCATGGGTATGCTGTTTTCCCTCAGCACACCTATTTGCTCAGTGGCCTCCCATTTAAAAAGCAAAACAAAAAAATCCTCCCTTGCCTCAGTCTAGTGACCTTGCTCTTCAGGACTGGGCTCCTCCTTTACACAGTCAAACTTCATATTTTTCTTATTTTTTTTTAAGAGAGAGAGGGACAGTGAGAGAGAAAGAGAGAATCAATTTTATTTGGTTTTTCTCGTGGTTTTCCTTGCCCTGACACTTCACTGTGTACATGGTGCTGGGGTTTGATCCTGAGCCACAGCTTCATCCCCCTTCTTCACACTTTTCAACTACTGACTTCTCAGTTAGGTTGTCTTATTAAACCCCTGGACATAGTAAGGAAAGTGGGTAGAGAATCCCCATTTCCCCTCCAGTTCACCATTCCCAGGCTTCCCTCCAAAAAGGAGGGAGAAGGATGGAGAAGCTTCCATTCCTGGTCTTCTGGTCCCTCCCTCTCAACCCAGACGTGTCCTCAGCAGGCATGCCCTGGAACAGCGGGTACAGCAGGACAAGGGAGCCTTTTGCCTGCTGCCGTCCACTCACTCAAACTTTCTTTCATTTTTTTATCCTTTGTCTCACCATCAGCTTTTGCCAAGCCAGTCTCAGCTCTGCATCTGCGTCCAGCCCTTTCTCTCCCATATCTGCACTCCTAGGGTCCCAAGGCCCACTCCCACACACCTGGATGTCTCTCCATCCTCCTTCCAGCTGCTCAACAAAGGTGCCAGTGAGGGGAGGAGAGTATGTGTCCTCACATTGGAATTCTGATATTTTCCCACAGAAACATTTTCCTCTACCCTGGTGGTCCTATGGTACAATTATTCAGGTAATTTGGGGGTTTTGAATGCTTCTACATATAACACATTATATATGGAAATATATTCTAAATTGCAATTAGTTGGCACAACAAACATTTGAAATTCAGTAAATAATGAATTAGGGCAAACAACCAATTTTAATCTCCTCAAAATACTGACCATTATACTTGTATTTATTTGCAAGATGCTCAATGAGTGATTATTGGCTTGATTCACATACAAGTAATCCTTTGGAAACATATTGCGGAGAGTAATTTATATAGTTTCAAATGCATAGTAAAAGTTCTGAAGTTTTGCCTTAGAAAACCATATTGAAAGAACTCATGTAAGTAATCCCCATACATTTGATATGCTTCATCCCCACTTTCTTTTTTTTAACACATTGGTCGTTATTTTAAAAATAGACTAGGTAGAACTGGGAGACTCTCACTGCACTACAGTTAGATGCAGGTGGTCAGAAAGACCAGAAAACTGCCTGCCAAGAAACTGGAAAGACAGTGACAAAGATTGTGTACCATGTTACCTTCCCCCACTAAAAAGAAAAAATATTTCAAATTCTACCAGCTTGGCATTTTTCACAGAATGATCCTTTTGCATGAATTGTGCATTTTCGATGCGAATATAAGATCTAATAACATTCCTTTATCTAGAAGTTAGCAAACTTTAGACACTACTTCTAGCTGGGGTTGTCAATCAATTTATAATAGCAGCAGATAACTGGCAGCCGTTAGACTACAAACCTCTATAGGCGGGTACCTTCATGTGCATCAAAATACCAGCCTAACTAAAGCGAGCAAGGCTCAATGCTTTTGCTACCCTAAAGGGTCTGGGGCTAAATTCAAGTCAAGAGCAGCTCTTATTTATGTTTTGAGGCACACAATGAAGATGTATCTCAGCCCACAGGGCTGTGTTGATCAGCAATGAGACAGGCTCATTTGCACCTCCAGCAGATGGGATATTACTTGCTGGAAGGAAAGTGAGAAAGTGTTGGAGCAGAAGAGGAGGCCTTGGGGCCTCATAAAGCTGATGGAGGTCAGGCATGCCTGCCACAAGGGCAGTGCATGCTGGGTAGGGGGCAGGTTAGTGCAGGCCTCAGGTCCAACAATGTAACAGCCCTGGTAACTACAGTGCCTTCTATGGCGCACCTACCTGTGCCAGGTGTGACTCTAAGCACTTCGTATGTATTACATTTAGTCCTCACAACATTTTGAAGTGGTTACAATAGTTTTCTCCATTTTTTAGCTGAGGAAACCGAGGCCCACAGAGTCTGAAAAACCTTCCCAAGGTCTGTCACTGAGAGGGGGAGCTGGGGAGCTGGCATCTAAACTTGCCTCCTCTAGCTTCTCTCTAGCGAGTAAACACAGTAAATCCAGGAGAGGGTCCTGCTCCTCCACACAGTCAGGGAGGGAACAGAGAGGAGGCTTCACAGGATGCTGTGAAAGGCAATTATTCACCTGGCAACCTGGTAGAGCAGGATCCAAGACAGACTGGAGCTCTACATAATCCAAGCCTCAAACTCTTGCTATGTGCACAAGACAGAGGGCTATGCAAGTAAAATCATAGGTTACACGGATATTGTCCTGCATATTCAAAGAGTTCATTTAAATAATCCCATGCATTTTATACATATTCACTGTGCTGTCTTTTTTTCCTCTTTTCCCTCTCTCAATTTGGTTGCTATCTAGTTTTTTTTAATAAACTAGCTTTATTGAGATACAATTGACAAAAAATAAACTGCATATATCCAAAATGTACAATTGGATACATATATGTACATAATCATGAAACCATCACCTCGGTTCAGAAGATGAAGAACACATCCATAAGACCCAAGCATTTCCTCTTGCCCCATCTTCCCCACACTCCTCCCTCAACCCTAGTCAACCACTTATCTGCTTTTTTCTTTTTTTAAGAGAGGGACAGTGAAAGAAAAAGAAGCGCCATAACACATGAGCAGCCTCTCCAGCTCCTGATGTGCTTTTTTAAAAAAATAGAATATTTATAAATAGAATTACACAGTTTAACTCTTTTTGTTTAGAGAGAAGCATTGTAACCACTGAGCCAGCACTCCAGTCCCTGACCTGCTTTTCTTTTCTTCTGGAATATTTATAGAGAGAATTGCACAGTAGAACTCTTTTTGTTTGTCTTTTGGAAGCATAATTATTTTGAGATTCATCCACAATGCTTGTTGCATGTAGCAATGATTCATTCTCTCTCTCTTTTTTTTTGTTGCTAACTGGTATTCCACAAGAGAAAATAATCAATATTTTAAAGAAGATTTTCTTAAATTCCTAGGATGTTTAAAAGAATTAACAGTTTTAGGTATCATATCTAGGAAATCCTTGCCTAACCCTGGGTCACAACTATTTTCTATTTTCTTTTATAATATTCGACTGTACATTTAGGTCTAAAGTCCACTTGAGTTGATTGCATATGGTGTGAAATATGGATTAAAGTTCATTTTTTAAATAAAGACATTCAATTGTTCCAGCATAATTTGTTGAAAGACTATCCTTTTCTCCACTGAATTGCCCCATAGAGATCTATTTCTCTATCTTTATTATCTTTCCTATGGTAAAGAGTTACATGATCCTACTGTGTACAACACTATGTGAGGAAATGTGAATGTTCCACCTATTTTAATTTCTACCACAATCTCATGAGGTAGGTGTCCTATCTCATTTTTCCAATGAAGAAGCAGAGACTCAGGGAGTGAAGTTACTTGGGACTACATAGTCATTAAGTGGGGCAATCATGATTTGAATCAGATCTGTCTGGTTCCAAAGGCTGTGCAATTAACCACTTGTAGAAAACAGAATATGTCCCTCCAAAATTGCCTATGTCCTTTTGGGGGTTTATTTGTCATGCTTTTTATTGGTGGTAGTGTCACTGCTAAAGTATAACACTGAAGTGCTGTCTACTATTCCTAAATGCAAGAAATCTGTGATGTCCTTATAGAGAAAATATGAGTTTTAGAAAAGCTTCATTCAGGCATGAGTTGCAGTGCTGTTGGTCAATGTTAATGAATCACCAACATGTATTAAATAAGGAGTCTTTAAGCAGAAGTACACTGACTAGTTGATAAAAATGTGAACAGAGGAGAGGCTTGAAGGAACCTAACCCCACATTTCCCCTAGAAACAATAGTTTGGTATTGGCTAAGTCAGTATTGAAGCAACATTATAGAATTTTCATGAATAATGAGAATTGATTTGTTACATTTTGGATTTGGAATGTTCCCCAAGGTGTTAAAGACTTGGCCCCCAGCCTGGTACTATAGGGAGATACTGGAAACTTTTAAGAGGTGGAGACTAGCAGAAGGTCTTTAAGCCAGTGAGTATGTGCCCTTGAAGGGAACTGTGGGTCTTGGGCCTCTTCCTCATTCTTTCACTTCCTGGCCATGAGGTGAGTGGTTTCCTCTGCTATAGGCACTTGTCATGATATGCCATTGCAGGCCCCAAGCAACAGGGCCAACCAGTCAAAACTGAGGGACAAAATAAACATTTCTCTTTATAAGTTGATTATTTCCAGTATTTGTAATAGCTGACAATCATATCTCTGTATTTAACTTAAGTGTTACATATACTATGAAGAAGAAGGCCTCTTGAGGCAGGATTGGAGTCTAGCTCTCAATGATACAGCGTTAGGTGCATAGAAATCTGAGAGCTATTTCCCCATCATATATGATTAAAAGCCAAAACCTTCATCAAAATCAACTCTGAAAGTGAAGTTTGTCCTTGACTCCCCTAAAAATGTCCTGTTGGAATAAGATTATTTAGCCTTTAAAAGAAATGACATTAGTTTGGTTGTCTAATTTCTGTTTTATTTCCTTGAAAGCCAACTCCTTTCCTTGGAATAGTGGAATCTGACTATGAAGGACAGATAGATATTGTTTGTGAGCCAGAGTTTGAAAAATACTGTTTTGATAAAAGTTATAATTTACAGACTTACAATACTTTATAATTACAAAAGATCTTTCAGTAATCACAAAATATATTTTTAAGGGTTTGCTTGGTCCAAATCTATCCTTTAGTTTGAAATTCTGTTTTCATCTCTTATTTTTTATTCCATATTTAATTTTTAATTTTATATTATAAATTACATGGTATAATAGTCCTTGTACATTCTGATTGATCGCCTCAAAATATAGTATTCTTGCTTGCTTATTACATATTAAAATATTATGAAACTAGGGACATAAATCCTAAATTATGTTTCCACTTACCCATGCTCTCCATATTTGTTGGTTCCACATCTTCAGTATCTAGAAAACAGTAAAATGATATCAAATGTACATATTTCAATCAAAAAAGTATCTTCTTTTATTATAATCTTTTATCAAACCTTAAAATGTAAAACATGAATACAAATACATAATGAAGACTTAAACCATCTTATGAATAATAAGTGAAAAATCTGAATAATTGTTTTTCTCAATGTTATCACTTAATAATATACTTTTTTTAAGGGACAGAGGAGGAGAGTGAGAGATAAAGGCAGGTAGAATCAATTTTATTTAGTTTTTCATCTGTCCTTTGTCTCTCCAACACTTAGTGATGCATGTGGTTCTGGGATTTAAACTTGGGTCCTCACATATGCCAGACAAGTGCTCCAACTGCTGAGCCACCACTCCAGTCCAGTGATATACTTTCTATGACATTCATTATATGACATTTAATACATAACAAAATTAATTAAAAGTAAAAATTAATTTCCATGTGCTAATTAATTCTGCATGTGTTTGACTTTATGATAGCAAAAATATTTCATTTTGCTTGATGCATAAAAATAATAATTTTGGCTATTAATATATATACAAGAAATAAATCCACAAAAACCCTTTAAATGAAAAACAATCTTACCAGGTAATGTTTGTTTTTGTTTTCTTTTGCCACGTGTGGTCTTTTTTTGTCCACCTGGGCTCTTTCCTCTTTGAGTTTTTGGAGCCATGGTTCTGATGTAGGCTGCTGAAAGATATATCATCATTTGTTAATTCTGGTTTATAATTTCAAATACTAAGCATTATCACTTTGTGAACATAGCAATATGTTTTCTAAGCCTTGCCCTGGATTAATTCAACATGTATTTTCACTGGAGTAGATGTTCCGTGACCAAGGGTTTATTGTAACAACAATCTTACTGATAATATCCTGTTCCACTAGAGCCATTGAACTGAAGCACGAGATGGTGACCTGCCAAAACTTCAGAGTTTCAGCAGAGGCCTTGCCATGGAAGTACAACAGAAGGCACTGGATCCCCTGTATCTCGCTGCAGTTTTCATGCAGGTGGTTGCTCTGTGCTGCCTTGTGCTGGGTCCCAGCTCAGGTGCCCCAGCTATAAAGACAAGCTTAAAGTCCACCGGGAGAGTCAGACCCACAACATGCATTTATGTACAGAATTGTGAAATTAATGTAGCTTAAATTGTGCATTTTCCTTAATGTGAACATGTAACACTAAAGCCTTATCTGACTTGTCAAAGAATCCCTCTGGACATTTTCTATGGAGTTGATCATCCATTTTGACAAGATAAAACACTAATCAAAGTCATCACCAGGATGTGAATCCTCATGTTCTCTAGATGCTTGCCTTTGTCCCATCCTATTTAATGGTTAGGAGTTGTGATTCCAGGAGTCTAGCCAGTAGGCTTTAAAAACAGGTTCTGCTTTTTACCAGCTCAGTGAGCCTGGGAAAATTACTTACCTTCTTAGTCTCAGTTATTCATTTGTTTAATGGTGTAAATAATAAAACCTCCTTCACAGGGAGTATGTGAAGACTTAATAAGAGTAATCAAAATTTTAACATCATCAGCTCAGTCATCAAATTGGTTTGATTCATTTTAATAAAACAACACGGTTTGAATATTATCTCATAACCTGGGTCAAAAAAAATCACATTTTTTTTTAAAGAGAGAAAGAGTCAATTTTATCTAGTTCTTCATCTGGTTTTCATTGCTCAGACACTTAGTTGTGTATGTGATACTGGGGTTTAAACCCTGGGTCCTCATACTCACTGCTCCAGCGCCATAAAAATCACAATTTTTTTTAAACCTAGTTCCTTGATTACAAAATCTTGGGTGCCTATGAATACTTTTCTCTTCAGGTTTTTGCCCACGTATTTTTTTCAAATGGTAATAATGACAGCACATGGTGTATAGTGCTTACTAAGTGCCAAGCATCGTTTTAAGCAATTTACATGTACATTTATTTATTTTTTAATTTTACTGAGGAGTTGAGTTTTTGTACAATCATAAATGCATATGCAGTAATAATATGATATGATCCTAATCCAGAATCACCCCACATCACCCACACCCCAGTCTCTTAACTTCTATATTTCCCCCATAACAGATATAAATGTCTATATGTATATATATTTATAAAATTGTGCATTTTCCAGAATTAAATGATTGCATAAATATTAGTTGGCTTCTCAAGGGAGTAGAGAGTAAGCTACATTATTGATTTTCCCCTAGATCCCTCCCTATCATTCCTCCCTCTCCCCTCCCTCACTCCTCTTCCCTCCCACACCCCCCATCCCACATATCTATGGTTCCACTAGACTATGTGTTGCTTTGACTTTGGTGAGTCTAGTACATGAGCTTGACCTTTCACCCAGGCCTGGGTTTTGCTCTAGCTTCCACAAATGAATAAAAACATTTGAGTTTATGGGTTTGGCTAATTTCGCTCAGTGTAATTTCTTCCATTGCCATCCATTTACCTTCAAATGACATAATATAATTGTTTCTAATAGCTGAATAGAACTCCAACTCCATTGTGTGTATGTGTGTGTGTTTGTATGTATGT
>PVKS010024011.1:0-31631 GCA_004027875.1 Aplodontia rufa | reverse complement strand
AACTTTTATAAGGAAATAAGGGAACAATTCCATGAGGTGAAAGACCATATTTATAAAGAGTTAGACATCCTGAAGAAAAAGATGTAGCAGAGCTATCAGAATTGAAAAATACTGTCAACCAAATCAAATCCTCACTAAAAGATACACCAAAGTAAACACAACAGAAAATAGAATTTCAGCTCTCAAAGAATGTACATCAGATAATGAAGACAGGTTGAGCAATGTCGAGATCAAGGAGGACAGACAAGAAAAGAAACTTATTATACATGACCAAAACTTCCAAGTAATATTTGGGAGGATGAGAAGAAATAACTTTAGAGTATTTGGGCTGGAAGAAAACATCAAACAACAAACAGGGGGCATTAAGAATATACTAAGTGAAATTATCAAGGAGAACTTTCCTCATATCAGGATTGACCCAGAATACCAAATCCAAGATGCCTATAGGACACCAAACAGACCTACCCAAATGAGAAATTCACCAAGACGTATCATATATGAAATGATTAACAAAGAAGCTAAAGAGAAAATTCTAAAACCAGCTAGGAAGAAGCCCCAAATCACATTCAAAGGCAGACCAATTAGAATCATTATGGATTTTTCAGATCAGACAATGAAGGCCAGAAGAGCTTGGAACAATATTCTTCAAACCTTGAAAGAAAACACTTTTTAGCCAAAGATAATATACTCTGCAAAACTAACCTTTAAATGTGATGGAGAAATTAAATACTTCAATGATAAATTCAAGCTAACAAGATACATGAACACAAACCCTGCATTACAGAATATTCTCAAGGACATTCTTCATTCATAAGACCATACTAATAATTCCCTAAACCCTTAAACAAGAGAGTGTCTATAACCACAATACACACCAAAAGAGACCCAAGATGGGTCAAAACACAGCAACAATCACAAAGTCTAGGATTCAGATTCTACCAAATTTTCACAGAAGAATTAACACCGATCCTCTATAAGCTTTTTGATGAAATTGAAATGGTAAGAGCATTCCCAAAGACTTTTTTTAATGAAGCAAATATAACACTGATACCAAAATCCAACAAAGACACATCAAGAAAAGAAAACTACAGACCAATTTCCCTGATGAACATAGATGCAAAAATCCTTAATAAAATTCTAGCTAATCAGATCCAAAAGTACATTGAAAAGATAATACATCATGATGAAGTGGGCTTCATTCCAGGAAAAAAGGGCTGGTTCAACATTCACAAATCAGTAAATGTAATTCACCACTGAAACAGAATTAAAAATAAAAATCATATAATCATCTCAATCGACATGGAAAAGGCCTTTGATAAAATTCAACACTCACGTTTATGCTCAAACCTCTGAAGAGGATAGGGATCAAGGGAAGATATTTAACTAGGTAAGAACCATTTATTACAGACCCATAGCCAACATTATACTTGATGAAGAAAGACTGAAAGCATTTCCATCAAATTCAGGAACAAGACAATATTGTCCACTTTCAATACTCTTATTCAATATATTCCTTGAAACCCTTGCCAGAGTTATCAGACAAGAGAAGGAAATCAAAGGAATTCGAATAAGAAAAGAGGAAGTCAAGTTGTCTCTGTTTGCTGATGATGTGATCCTCTACCTAGAAGACCCTATAAGCTCAACCAGAAGAATTCTAGAGCTTATAAACGATTTTAGCAAAGTGGCTGGCTGTAAGATCAACACCAATAAATCATTAGCTTTCCTGTACTCCAGCAACAAGTCCACTTAAGAAGAAATCAGGAAATCTTTCCCATTCACCATATCCTCCAAAAAAAATAAAATACTTGGGCATAAATTGTACAAAGAATGTTAAGGACCTATACAACGAAAACTATGGAACTTTGAAAAAAAGAAATTGCAGAAGATCTGAGTAGATGGAAAAACATTCTACGTTCATGGTTATGTAGAGTCAATATCATCAAAATGGCCATTCTGCTCAAGGCTCTATACAGACTTAATGCACTCCCCATCAAGATACCAATGTTATTCTTCATGGATATGGAAAAAGCAATACTCAAATGTGTACGGAATAACAGAAGACCCAGAATAGACAAAACATTACTCAGCAAGGAAGAGGAACCAGGTAGTATCTCAATTCCTGACCTGAAATTATACTATAGGGCTACAGTAACAAAAACAGCATGATATTGGTATCAAAACAGAATTGAAGACCAATGGAATAGAATAGAGGATTCTGAGTCAAATCCTCATACTTTCAACTATCTGATATTTGATAAAGGGGACAAAAGCATAGTGTGGAAGAAAGCCTGTTGGACAAATGCTGTTAGACAAATTGGATAGCCATATGTAGACAACTGCACAAAAAAAATAAAATGGTTCAAAGATCTGGTTATTAAACCAGCAACTTTACAATTGCTTGAAAAAGAAGTAGGATCAACACTACAGGACATAGGGGTCGGCACTGTCTTCCTTAACAAGACTCCCATGGCTCAAGCAGTAAAGTCAAGAATAAATGAATGAGATGCAATTAAACTAAAAAGCTTTTGCACAGCTAAAATTTAGTCAAGAGTCTCAAGAGAGAACCTATAGAATGGGAGAAAAATTTTGCCTGCTACTCCTCGGACAGAGAGCTAATATCCAGAATATACAAAGAACTAAAAAAACTAAACATCAAAATCACACATAATTCAATTAATAAATGGGCTATGGAACTAAAAAGAAACTTCTAAACAGAAGTCCCAAAAGCCCATAAACATATGAGAAAATGCTCTACATCACCAGCAATAAGAGAAATGCAAATCAGAACTTCACTGAGATTCCACCACACTCCTGTCTGAGTGTCAAAAATGAAGAATACGAACAATGACAGATGCTGGAGGGGCTGTGGGAAAAGAGGAACACTGTCACATTGCTGGTGGGATTGCAAACTGGTTCAGCTACTCTGGAAAGCAGTGTGGAGACTCCTCAAAAAATTAGGGCTGGAACCACCTTTTGACCCAGCTATCCCACTCCTGGGTATCTTCCCAAAAGAGCTAGTAATCAGCATATTATAGAGATATAACTTCTTCGATGTTTATAGCAGCTCAATTTACTATAGCTAAATTATGGAATCAACCCAGTTGCCCCGCACTTGATGAGTGGATTCAAAAACTTTATTACATATATACAATGGACTACTACTCAGCTATTAGAGAAAACGATATTATGGCATTTGCAGCCAAATGGATGGAGATGGAAAATATTACACTAAGTGAAGTATCCCAAACTCAGAGACTGAAGAGCTGAATGTTTTCTCTCATTTGTGGAAGCTAGAATACAAATGGAAACAGTATGATAGATGGCTAACCTAAAAAATAATAATAATAATAAATAAATAAAATTGAGTTTTCTCACATTTTAGTGTAAGATTATTAACCCTAATAGGTTAATAGGTGAAGGGGGTTTGTGGATAGGCTTTATAAAATACATGACCCTCCTGAAATTTTATGCAATGTTTCTGAGAATTGACATATAGTTCATGAAATTCATAATGGAGTTTATAGCTCCAAAACCTTTAAGAACCTGTATTTTGATGAGGGAATCATCTCAGAAGGAGATCTCTGACCTCCACAAGATATCCATTTAACTCAGGGGTTCTTCTGGGGGAAACAGCAACATGGGGAACCCAAGCAGGGCATCCATGACATGGCATTAGCCTTGGATAACTAAGTATATATACATTTGTACTTGAATGTTTAACAATGTTTCCCCCTCAATTGTAACTCCATATTCATCTAATAAAAAAAAAGGAAATGTTCAAAATAGGCAAATTAAAAAAAACCTGTATTTTGGAGATTTGTATTTTCTTCATGGATTATTTCTTTCCTTAGGTGGGAAAGTCAGGGCCAAGAATTTGAAAAGTTTATTGGATAATATGGGAACCAAGCTCGAGGATAAAGAATTTAAGGATCTGACTCAAAATCTCCCTGTTGGTGGTGAGCAACTTTTCAAGTACCATAAGTTATATTGGGAGAGTTTAAGTATAAAGACTAATGGCAATAAAAGTCCTGGGGAAAGGTACTTGAGGAATGACTGTCTAATATGAAAGAACTGAAAACTGCAAATAGAGACAAAGCATGTAAGCAGCCAGTCACCAAAATCAACATTAAAATATTGTATTACATATGCATGTATGTATTTTTTGTTCCTTACCCTATTATGGTCAGTAGTGGTCAATTTCTTTTTCTTTTTTTTTTTTTTTAAGAGAGAGGAGGACAGTGAGAGGAAAGAATCAGCTTTATTTATGTTTTCATCTGATCTTTGTATCTCTGACACTTAGCTGTGTATGTGGTGCTGGGATTTAAACCCAGGTGCTCACATGTGCCAGGCATGTGCTCAAGTGCTTAACCACTATCCCAACCCCAGGAGTGGTCAATTTCACATCTTTAATAGAAAACTGCAGACTCCTGAGATAATTGTTCTTCTGAATTTCTTCTTATTATTATCACATTTGAGTTTGAGATAAGATAGAACTGTAAGTAAAATTTGCACTTTCCAAATGGATTCTTTTACATTTAAGGTTTTCTTTCTAATGCTCAGGTAGGCAACAAAAAGTGGATAAAATTATGGCTTAGAAAATTCTTTCCAGTAAATATTTTAAGTATATACAAGGCAGTTATAATAGCACCTAGCACATAATGAGAATTTATTATCTTTATGTCCATGTTCTCTTTCTCAATATTTTATGAGTCTTTTTTAAAATCTCAGTGTAACTCTGATCTCCTTTTACAGTTGATAGTAAGATTTCTTTACAAACACTGATGAGTCAAGTGAAAGATTTTACAGGTAAGAGAGAAGTTGCTAATCTGGTACTTTAGGTCTTTATATTAAATTTTGTTTTTCAATGGTATTCCTAATATCCTACTATTTTCAAATGTTTTATAATGAAGTATATACATCTAAATCCCCTCAGACTGACATAAAATGATCAAGGCTTATAATAGGATACAAGGTTTATGTCAGTTTGAAATCCTGAGGTCTCTATTATTCATGCCAATAATATGCTGCACTTCATCAATGCTTAAATAAACTATTTAGAGCCATAAAAAATGGCATAGTGAAGCCTGGAAATGATCAAGATAATGTATTCACTGAAATCATTAAATTTCATCAAAATAAATATTTCTGAAGAATAATTTATGTAAAGTTCAATGTTATCTTTTGAGGGGGGGACCAGGGATTGAATCTGGGGGTGCTTAATCACTGACCATATCCCCAGCTCTTTTTTATTTTTGATTTTGAGACACTCTCATGAAGTTGCTTAGGGCCTCACTAAATTGCTGAGACTGGCTTTGAACTTGTGATCCTACTGCCTCAGCCTCCACTGGGATCATGGGCATGTGCCACAAGGCCTGGCAACTCAATGTTATCTTGATTCACTAATCAGATTTTATTCTGAAAATTAACTTTTCCAACTTTAGTAAAATGCTATCTATAATTTACGTTAAGCCAATAAATACCATAAAACGTGCTCAAAGCTGCTGTAGTTAATTCTTTAACTCTTTATCTTGACAGTTGAATTTTATTAACCTACATAAAACATATTTTATAACTTGAAATCATATCATAGATCCTAAAATTCATATGTCAACTATCCCCTCTTTTTAAAGGAAAAAAGGTTGACTCTAATTACCTGAAAAATGTCCTGGGGAGCATGGGGATTGAACTTTCAGATGAAGAACAAGAGCAGCTGCTGGAAGCACTACCAGTTGATGGTAAGCCATCTTGAAGTTCACTGAGACCTTCTATATTTTTTTGGTCTGTGGATCTGTGTAAAAATGTCAACTCTGATTCTATTTATTTTCCTCTAAAATTGCAAATGAAAAAAGATTAAAGAAATTGAGTTCCAAGTTATATAGCAATCTGATTGATAATTGTCATTTATAATTTATACTAAAAGTTAACACTTCAAACAAAATTAACATGAAAACAGATTATTTTCCAAAAGAGGAAAATATTAGCTCAAGGCTTAAAAAAAAAGTCAGGAAGTAAAAATAAAAAGAAATGAAGGCTACACTTAAAATAAGCAGACTCCCCCAGGAACTAGAATCAAAAGGTTTGTCACAGAAAAAAAGTTTCTATTCCTTAAATTCTTTGCATCAAATAAATAAATAAGAGATAATTTTTCTTAAAATGTTCTTTCTTTAATTGTTTATAGCATGCTATTTTGTGATATTATGTTAATTTCACTATTAAATAATTATGGATTTTCTTACAGCTGCTGGAAAGGTATATCATAATAGGTTGCTAAAAGGAGTGAAGTCTCTCAAGGGTGAGTGAATAATCCAATTAAAAGACGTATTGTCTGATATTTCTCATAATTCATTAAATTTTTAATCTTAGCTCCTCATTTTGGTATAATCCCTATTTCTGACTCTTAATTTAGTCCATCCACATTGTAACTAACAACATATATTTTATCAATACACTTAGATATTTTTCAACTTTATACACAAACCCCTCACCCAATCTTGTCACTAAGATAGATTTAACTATTTTATTTATTCTCTGTATACTTGGGCAAATCTATCTGGTGTTTCAGCTTTGTCAGAACTGATAACTATCAAAAGACATAAAAATTTTCATTTTGTCTTGTTTTATTTTAATAGAATTTATGGTCATTGTATGTGTTGAAGCTTGATTCAGGAAGCAGAATTACTGTGAGTGACAGTGGGATAAAGGATTCATTATAAGAATTAGATGCATTGCACTTGTGATAGCTAGTGAAGAAGTCTATGAAGGCTGCTGTCTCTCATTATCTTAATGAACCTGAAGTCCTGGAATCACTATAATCAACACGTCCAGCAGTCAGAAAGCAAAACTTCACAAGAAAGAGTAGAGGAGAAAAAGACAAACTAGAACACGTAAGGACAAATGAAGCTACATCCATCTAACTTCCCCCACCCTTAAGAATGCTAATGGCCTGAAGAAGAAACTAGTCACCTTCTCCGTGGAAATGTATACGTGCTTAGCCCCCAAAAAGCAGAATCTAAAGGAGATATATGACAAGAGGAAAAGAATGTGTCAGTCTAGCTTCTGCTCCATGAAAACAAGATGAACCAGGAGATTAGCAGTTACATCACTGAACAATAATGGCTCTTGGAGCCCTTCACCAACATTCAAAATATGATAGTAGCTGCTTCACTTGTGGCCTTTAAATCTCAAGCAAATTTTTCCATGGGTAGCCATAACTACACGTGGAAAAAAATTTGTAAAAACATAATTCTCCAAAATCACAAATAACCCAGTCAATAAATGGGCTATAGATCTAAAAAGAAACTTCTCACCAGTGGAAGTCCAGAAAGCCCATAAATATATGAGAAAATGCTCTACATCATTAGCTATAAGGGAAATGCATCAAAACTTCAATGAGATACTACCTCACTCCTGTCTGAGTGGCAAAAATGAAAAATTCGAACAACAACAGATGCTGGAGGGGCTGTGGGAAAAGAGGAACACTGTCACACTGCTAGTGGAACTGCAAACTGGTTCAGCCACTATGGAAAGCAGGGTGGAGACTCCTGAAAAATTAAGAATGGAGCCACCTTATGACCCAGCTATCCCACTTCTGGGTATTTTCCCAAAAGAGTTAGAATCAGCATATTATAGTGATGTGGCTTCATCAATGTTAGCAGCCCAATTTACCTTAGCTAGACTATGGAACCAACCCAGATGCCCCTCACTCGAAGAGTGGATACAAAAACTTTGGTGCATAGATACAATGGAATACTACTCAGCCATTAGAGAAGATGATATTATGGCTTTTGAAATCAAATGGATGGAGATGGAAAGAATTATGCTAAGTGAAGTATCCTAATCTCAGAGCCTCAAGGGCCGAATGGTTTCTCTCATCTGTGGAAGCTAGAATACATCGAGAAACAGTATGTTAGATGGCTAAGCTAATAATAACTTCAAATTGTATGATTCTTAACGCAACAGGGGGATGACTCCCTAGGATACTTGGAGGTGTAGGGTGGGGGACAGGGTGGGGGATGGCTTAGGAAGAATATCTAGGAGACTAGAGGGTGGGAATATGGGGGAATCATCTCAGAAGGAATCTCTGACCTCCATGAGATACCCATTTAACTCAGGGGTTCTTCTGGGGGAAACAGCAACATGGGGAACCCAAGCTGGGCATCCATGACTTGGCATTAGCCCTGGATAACTAAGTATATATGCATTTGTTCTTGAATGTTTGATAATGTTTCTCCCTCAATTGTAACTCCATATTCATCGAATAAAAAAAAATAATTCTAATTTAGCTCATTTGACACAATAGAAATTCACCATTATCTACTCCTTGACAATGTGACAATCATATATACCTTTTTATCCTTTCTTATGTTTCAAATAAAAGCAAAAACAACCATCTTTCACACACAAAATTGTACTAACCCTTTCCTCCCAAAATGTGACAAAATCTCAGATACCTTTATCCATCTCTAGGGTAAGTGTGTTTATTCCTTGTCTAGCTAAGTTATGGTCCTCTGATATCCTATAATCTGAACAATGACATATAAAAATACCTTCTATTAACAAAGCCTATATAAATGATAGGGGAATGGGAGAGGTAATAAGAAAAGGCTGTTTTAAATGTTCACAAATACATATCAAAATATGATAGTCACAATACTGTAGAGTACACTTGACTCCCACAAGTAGCCCAAGTATGCCCAGACATTGTACAAATATAGCAATTTCAGTTGTTAAAATGTGTATATATGGTCATTTATACCTGTAACATGGGAGAATTACAGAAGAGACATGAGATTAGGGAGTGGAGGAAGGAGGAGAGATTCTGGACAAAGATTGAGTTTAAACTACTCTGTTACCCAGATGTCCCTCAATGGAAAAATGGATCCAAAAACTGTGGTACATTTATACCATGGAATATTACACAGCAATTAGAAACAATGATTTTGCAGCCTTTGAAGGTAAATGAATGGCTATGGAAGAGATCATGCTGAGTAAAATCAGCTTAACCCAGAGATCTAAGGGTCGACTGTCTCCACTCATCTGTGGAGGTGGGGACTAGACCCTGGACAATGAGAAAGTTGGTCTATTAGCATGTGTTAAATCTAGATAAGGTGTATGTAATGTTTTACAACCTAATACTTTTTTAGAGATATAGTGGGAAGGGGAAGGGAGGGATAAGGGAGGGTAATTGGGGGGCACTCCTGGGGGTAATTGCAATATCCAGAATGTATACACATTTTATATTATTTTGTTAAAAACTTGTATGGTTGTTCAAAAATAAAAAATTAAAAAAAAAATAAAATAAAAAATAAACTACTCTGTTATTACATATGCATGTATGAAAGTGAAGCAATGAAGCCCTTCATTATGTAAGATAATATTGAACCAATAAAAAATAATATTGTAAATATTACAATTTGTGGAAAAGTCAAGATATATGTGTGTTTGTGTGTATATACATTTATAGCTGTAATCAGGGGTAATGCAGTGGAGATGTGAGACGGGACTGGGCATGGTGAGGGGGAAATCCTGGGTAAGGATTGGGTTCAAGTTATATTATCATGTCATGGGTACCTATGAATGTATAATAACAAATCCTTTCACTATGTAAGACTATGAGTTACCAATTTTAAAAGTATTACAATTCATTTTTTTAAAGAACTCATTCAGTTTGTTTCTTTTCTATTTTTTAAGGAGTTGAGTTACTGTACGATCGTAAAATGCATATAAAATGACAACTTGATATGCATATATTCTTTTTGTTGTTTTTTTTTTAAGAAAGAGGGGACAGTGAGAGAAAGAGAGAAGCAATTTTTATTTAGTTTTTCAAGTAACTTTCATTACTCAGACACTTGATTGTGTACATGGGTGCTGGGGTTTGAACTTGCGTATTTACGCATGCCAGGCAAGCGTCATAACCACCAAGCCACCACTCCAGCCCCCTATGCATATATTCTTAAACTAGAATTATTTCCACATTGCCCACACCTCAGTCTCTTGAATCCTCTGTATTTTGCCTGTACAAACAATATAAATGCTTAGGTTGAGAATTTTCCAGAATTGAACGATTACATAAGTGTTATTTGGATTCTTCAAGGGGGGCAGGGTAAAAAGCATGCTATATTGTTGCTTTACTCCCTAGATCGCTTCCTTTTCTCCCAATTCTTTTTTTTTTTTTTAAAGAATTATGTCACTGTACTTGGACTTTTTAGGAAAAATATAGAACCCAGAAGAAAGGCAAGGGATTGGGGACAGGAGGAGGGAGGTAGAGATTTAGTGGGGGGGATATTGAACAAATTGTATTGCTGAATTGTGTGCATCTAGGAATATGTGACAACTAATCCCATCATTATGTAAAACTATAATGCATTAATAAAAAAATAAATTAAAAAAAATACAAAAAAACAAAACAAAAGGCAGGCCTAGATTAGCTCTCATAGTCCACCCACATTCTACAGTTATATAACTCCATATTAAAGTAATGTGTATGTAAAATAAAGCATTTTTACTACTTTTAATTTTGAAGAAATAGAGAGTGAGAGAGAGAAAGAGAGAATCAATTTTATTTAATTTTTCATCTGGTTTTCGTTGCTCTGACACTTAGTTGTGTATGTGGTGCTGGGGTTCGAACCTGGGCTTCAATCATGCTAGGCAAGTGTGATACCACTGAGCCACTGCTCCAGCCCCAGCATTACAATTCTTATAGAGTTTCTTTGGCAACTGGTCAGGTGGTTGTACCTGATGTTTATTTATTTATATTATCATAACACATTAATATTACAAATTAATGGGGTGTGGAGTCATTTCCATAAGTGTAGTATATGTATCAAGTTTTTATCATGTCTACCTTATCTTCTCCTACCCTTTTCTGCCTCCCTTCCCTTCCTCTAACTCCCCTCCCACACCCTAATAGTCCCTCTTCTATCTATGCTATTTTTCTCCTTTTTCCATATATTGACTAAAAATACGTGAATTTTATATTTCTGTGTCTGGCTTATGTTGCTGAACATGAAGTCTTCCAATTCAGTCCATATTCCTGTAAATGACAGAATTTCATTCTTCTTTATGAATAATACTGATTGTATATATACTGTGTTTTTTAATCCATTCATCTGTTGATGTTCACCTAGAGTGATTTCATAACTTGGCTATTATGAACAGTATGAGGTTATGTTGACTTCATTTGCTTTAGGTATATATCAAGAAGTACTAGTTAGATGATATGGTAGTTCTATTTTTAGTCTTTTTGAGGAACCTCTAATATAGTTTCCATAGTATTATACTAGTTTACATTCTAATGGGGTTTCTTTTTTTCTACCTTCTCTCTAGCATTTGTCATTTTTTTCTGTTTTGATAATAGTTGTTCTAACTCCACTGAAGGGGAGACCAAGGTAGTTTTGACTTGCAATTCCTTGATGGCTGAAGAACATTTTTCATGTATTTATTGGCCATTTGTATATCTTTTGGGAAGTGTCTGTTCAGATCATTTGCCCGTTTTATTGGATTACTTATTATTTTGATATTTTTTCAGTTCTTTATGTATCTAGATATTAGTCTTCTGTCAGATGAATAGCAATAAAGGTATTTGATCCATTTCAAGTTGATATTTTGTATGGGGTGAGAAAGAACGATCTAGTTTTAGTCTTTTACAGGTAGAGGTCCAGTTTTCCCAGACCATTTATTGAGTGAGCTATCTTTACTCCAACTCATGTGATAGGCAACTTCATTAAGAATCAGATGGCTGAGGTTGGGATTTAGCTCAGTGGCAGAGTGCTTGCCTAGCATATGCAAGGCCCTGAGTTAGATCCTCAGCCGTGGGGGGCAGGGGGAGGGAAGAATCAGATGGCCATATATTCATGGATTTATTTCTGAGTCCTGATTCTATTCTGTTGGTCTACGTGTCTGTTTTCATGCCAATACCAGGCTGTTTTTATTTCTATGACTCTGTACCATATTTTGAAATCAGGTACTATGATGCCACCAACATCTTTTGATAGAGTCTTTAGGATCTTTTTTGATGTAGAGTCATAGCTTCTGCAAATATAAATAACTTGAATTCCTACTTCTTAGATGTATTCCTTTTATTTCCTTCTCTTACCTGAATGCTCTGACTAAATATTTTTATTGTTTATTTTTTTTCAAGTTTTGCTTGTTTGTCTGTACCACGGATTGAACCCAGGGACCCTTAACCAGCCTTTTTTATTTTTAATTTTGAGACAGGGTCTTGCTAAGTTGCTTAAGGCCTTCCTAAATTACTGAGGCTGGTTTTGAACTTGCAGTCCTCCTGCCTCAGCCTTCTGAGTCACTGGGCCACTGTGCCCAGCTATCAATTCTTTTTCATTATTTATAACATTAGGATTCATTTTGACCTAATTATAAAAATGTGGAATATAATTTGTTCTAATTCAGTCTCCAATACTTCCCTTTTCCCTCCCCTCTTTCTCCCTCCTCCTGTTCCCTTTCTTCCACTCTACAGATCTTTCTGCTATTTATTTATAGTTTTTTTAAATTAGTGTCTTGTGGATGTACATGATGCTGAGATTAACTGTGGTATATTCATGTATGTACATAGGAAAGTTAGGTCATATTCATTCTGATGTCTTTCTCTATCCCAACTCTTCCCTTCCCTTCATTCACCTTTGTCTACTCCACTGAACTTTCTTCTATTTTTGAACCCCCCAACTTATTTTGGACTAGCATCTGCATATCAGAGAAAACATTCCACTTTGATTCTTTGGGACTGTCTCATTCTTCTTTATGGCTGAGTAATACTCCATTGTGTACATACGCCACATTTTCTTCATCATTCACCTGTTGAAGAGCACTTAGGTTGGCTCCATAGTTTGACTACTGCAAATTGTGCTGTTATAAACATCGATGTGGGTGTGTCAATATGATATGCTGAATTTAGATCTTTTGGATATATACCGAAGAGTGGGATAGCTGGGCTTTCTGGTCCCGTTCCTAATGTTTTGAGGAATCTCCATACATGCTAAGTGAAATAAGCCAGTCTGAAAAACCAAAGGACAAATGTTCTCTCTGATACGTGGAAGCTAACCCAAAATAAGGAAATGATAGACAAAGGGAAAGGAAACAGACAGTGGAGGGATGAGAAAGGCAAAGTTCATATAAAGAATCAGACTTAAGTCTCCTTTGTTCATATGTGAACATATATCATAGTGAATCTCATCAACATGTAAATCAACATGACACTAATTTAAAAAAACTATTTGTAAATAACAGATTAATAGCATAGAGGGAAGAGAATGGGGGATGGGAGGGAAGAAGTAATACTGGGGACTGAGTTAGAACAAGTTATACTCCATGCTTATATAATTTTGTCATTTTTTATTCTATTGTCATGTACATCCAAAAATAACCAATAGAAATATATAAAAACAAAAATAAAATACACTATCAGATTTTTTAAAAATCTTGGCCTGTAGTCCACTTTATCTGATATGAGAATAATTATCCTTGCTTGTTTACAAGTCCCATGTGAATGGTATGTTCTTGTTTGTGTGTGTTTGTTTGTTGCATATCTTTCACCATCAGTCTGTGCATATCTTTGCCTTTGAGGTGAGTCTCTTGCAAATAGCATATTCTTGGGTCTTATTTTTTTTAAGAAAGTGAGTTATTGAACAATCATAAATACATGTAAAGTAATAATATGATACACATACATTCTCAAACCAGAATTACCCCCAAATCCCTCCCTATTATCCCTCCCACACTCCACCCCTACTTGTCCCCTCCCCTTCATCCCCAGTACATATCTATGGTTGCCCCAAATTATGTGTTGCTACACCTTTGTTGGGTCTAATACATGAGATTGACTACTTTCACACAGGCCTGGGATTAGCTCCAGCCTCCACAAGTAAGTGAAAACATTTGACTCTTGACTCTCCAGGTTTGGCTAACTTTGCTCAGCATGATTTCTTCCATCACCATCCATTTACCTTCAAAGGCTACGATTTCATTGTTTCTAATTGCTGAGTAGATCTCCATGGTGTGTGTGTGTGTGTGTGTGTGTGTGTGTGTGTGTATCACAGTTTTTTTGATCCATTCATCCAGTGAGGCACATCTGGATTGGTTCCATAATTTAGCTATTGTAAACTGAGCTGCTATGAACATAGAGTTTGCTATGTTGCTGTAATGTGCTGATTCTAACTCCTTTGGAAAAATATCCAGAAGAGGGATGACTGGTTCATTTGATGGATCCATCCTTTATTTCTGCTTTCCAGAAAGGCTGTACCAGTCTGCAGTTCCACCAACAGTGTGCTAGTGTTCCTATCTCTCCACCCCTCCAGCATCTGTTACTGTTTATATTCTTCATCTTTGCAATCTGACTGGAGTGAGGTGAAATCTTAAGGTTGTTTTGATTTGCATTATTCTGATTAAAAGTCATTCAGAACACTTTCTCTTGTATTCATTGGCTTGCTCAGTTTCCTCTATTGAGAAGTTTCTATTTAGCTCTTTGGCCCATTTATTGATTGGATTGTTACTGTTTTTGATATTAAGTTTTTTGAGTTCTTTATAAATTCTGGATATTAGTCCCCTGTCAGAAGAATCACAGGCCTTGATTCTCTCCCATTCTGTAGGATGTTTCTGGATAAATTTTGACCAATTCCTTAACTATGCGAAAGCTTTTTAGCTTAATGGCATCCCACTCATTGATTTTTTTACTTTAATTCTTTTGATGTAGGAGTCTTGTTGAGAAAGTCTTTGCCTTCTCCCAAATGCTGGAGTGTTGGTCCTAACTTTTCTTCTAGTTTTGTATGATAGCTGGATTAATTCCTAGTTCCTTGATCCATTTTGATTTGATTTTTGTGCAAGGTGGGAGATAAGGATCTAATTTCAACTTTCTGCAAGTGACTGTCCTGTTGGCCCAGCACCATTTGTTGAATAGGCTCTCATTCTTCTATATTATATTTTGACCCCCTTTGTCAAAGATCAGATGTTTAAAGATTTGTGGGCTTATTTCAGAGTATTCTATTCTATTCTATTGGTCTTCATTCCTATTTTGATACCAGTATCATGCTGTTTTTGTTACTATTTGCCTCTGTGTACATGAATTTCCATTTCATTATTATTATGGAAATTTTTCTTATATTACTTCATCGAAAAGATCATGCATCCCTTTAGCATGTATTTCAGAACCTTTATCTATCCAAATGATTCTTAAATTTTGGCCTTTAATGTTATTCTGAATTTTATTTTGATTTTTGTTGGCTCAACATCATCTTACATAATGAAGGGATTTGTTGGTTCACATTCATACATGCATGTGTATTGACAGAACATTTTTTAGCTCATAGAATAATTTAGGGATGAATTTTCTAAATTCCTTCTCTGACATTTTTTCCACTATGCTTTCATTGATGTCTGTCATTGAGGGATTATGAGTTGTTTGGGCTGCTTGGTTCCCTTTTTGCTTCATATTGTTTGCACATATACCCATCTTTCATTATTGTTGAGTTTTCTTTATTCAAGTGAGGGCTTAGTTTGTGAACTTTGTTTCCTTAGGGACCTTAGTTTGGGTGGATTTCTGGATACTACTGTTTTAATTCAGTGTATGACCTCTGCTGACCCCAATATCGGTCCCTCTTTAAGAGAAGCTATTTCAGCCTATTTGCTATAGTCTCTCCTAAGCCAACTCTCATTCTATTCAATCTTGTGAGAACAAAAGTTGTTAGAATTGTTCTTTTCAGTTCCTCAATTTCAATGAAATACCTATAATAAAAATTATGGAGCAGATTAAATGGTTAGTAGATTAATTAGTAATCTTACTATTACCTAAAGTGGGTATGAGAAGGAGGATAGGAGGAAGATTGGGTAAGTGGGAGAGGTAAAGTGGAGGGCAGGCAGAAAAGAGAAGGGTTAAGAGAATGGTTGGGGGGGTGGCTGGAGCAGTAGCTCAGCGGATATGGTGCTTGACTGGCATATGCAAGGACCCGGGTCCAAACCCCAACACCACGTACACAACGAGGTCTGGGAGCAACGAAAGCCACATGAAAAACTAAATAAAAAATTGATTCTCTCTTTCTCTCTCATTCTCGCTCTCATATTGTCCCTCTCTCTTAAGAGAGAGAGAGAATGAGAGACAGAGAGAGAGAGCCTAAGATCAATGAATTTGCACCAAAGCAAAAATGAAAAGAGAGAGAGGGTAGGGAGAAAGAGAGAATCTAATATGGTTGAATTTACACGAAGGTAAGAGGAGTTAAAGAGGAGAGTTGGGGGGGGGGGGTGGGTTGCACCAATTAAGGTTGGTATCCTTCCCTTTCCTCTGGCAGGTTCCTCAGTTCTGTATCTGCTTCTCTTTGGTTTGGTGCTCTAATGCTGGTTGCAGTCCTAGCATTGGCCATTTATGTTTTTTTTTTTTTTTTGAGAAATATCTGCTTAGGCCATTTGCCTATTAGTTGATTGGGTTACTTGTTTTTCTGGTGTTCGTTTTTTGAGTTATTTATGTCTTCTGGATATTAATCCTCTATAGAACATTAATCCATTCTACAGACTCATTTAAGTCTTCTGTGCCACTCTGTGACTCTCTCTCATCGCCTTTGTGCCCTTGGAGGGAAGAATCCTCTTTCCCCAGCTGAGGTACCAAGCATGAGAGTGCTGAAGTATTCCATTTCTCTTGCTCTATTTTTCTCCCTAGTCTCTTGGATTTAATTTTTCTTTTCCATCAGTTTCCACTAGTCACCCATAACCACTCACCTCCTCAAGTAGTTATATACCATTGCTTTGTTTCTGTCCCATTGAGAAGCAGACTACTGCTGGGTGCCTCTATTATGCCATCTTTTCAATGTCCATACCTGGTATTTGTAGCTTCTTTCACTACCCACTTCTAATTATCTTTTTTCTCACCTTTGGGTATTTATATTCCTTGCTGGAGACTGATCCTAAATTTTATTCCTAAGGAATAAGGTCCATTAAAATCCTACCAGTGTATTGTATTGGTTTTTTTTTTTAAGAGAGAGGGACAGTGGGGGGGGGGGGAATCAATTTTTATTTAGCTTTTCATGTGGCTTTCATTACTCTAACACTTCATTTGTGTATGTGGTGCTAGGGTTTGAACCTGGGTCCTTATGCATGCCAGACAAGCGCCATAACCACTGAGCCCCTGCTCCAGTGCCTTTATTGGGTTTTTAACTTTTAATTAACTCTAACCACAGGACAACAGAGTACCAAGAGGTATCCTTGATTCCAGACTTGTCTATAAACCTACTGCATAGGAGCAGCCCAATTTCCTTTTGATGGTCAGGATCAGTTCCTAAATGAGTAAAATCATCCCTTTCTTTACTTTTTGATCATGGAGAATAAGAACCCAAAGTGTCTCAGACCTTGTTGTTTTTTTTTTCTTCCATAGTCAACCTGCCATAAGGATCTCTTCATGGAAACCCAGTTGTTTGGAGATAATATACAAAAAGGAAGCATGAGTATCTAAGCCCCTTGCTCATGTAATTTACTATTGCTTTTAGGATCTGCTTAAGCCAAAATCAATAGATACCACTTCTATTTGATAATAGAATACTTCCATGCATGTCCAACTTTAAGTCTTGGTCAGTCAGACATTACCATTTCATACTAGGTAGTTCAGTTTTCATAGTAATTTAGTGACAAGTGGTCAAGCATTCAGTCTTCTTAAAGCTAGGTAGCAAACCTAGAAGTTTTAATGGTGTACTTTTGATCCAAAAATCCTAAAAACATTTTCTGGTATTCACACATAGGACCTTCCAAAGGCTTTATATAGCATCCCCCAACACCCTAAAATAAATATCTTAAATTATCCTAGACAAGAGAACCTTCAAAATTTTACCAAAGTGGCAGGCTCTCAAATTTTTGTGGGCTTCATTTTCTATCTTCTGACATTTATGTTTCTTACCAAGTTGTCTAGAATATTGCTACTTTCTGCTTACTAAGTCCAATCATCAGTATAATAGGCCAGCACAATGTCCTGTGGAATGAAGATGCAATTGAATTTTCTACAGGTCCATAGAGTGGATACAGCCCTGAGATTAAAAAGCAAGGGTACATTGCTGACCCACCTGAAAGAAAACTTCTAATAGGTTACTAATAAATGTAAAGAAAAAAGTTTTCATCAGATCAATAACTACATATATCCAGTGTCAAAAGAAATGATGAGTTTCATCAGTAACAAAGCCATATTTGAAATAATAGTTGCATTTGGAATGACTACCAAATTTAAACTTATCATAATCTATTGTCATTTTCCCAAGATCTGTTTTCACAGATTAAATATGCAAATTTAATGGGAATATGATAGAAACTGTCACCCTTTCATATTTCAAATTCTTCATGAAGGTACTAATCTCTGATATCCCTTCAAATATTTGCTTATAATTTGTTTTTGGCTTATAATTTTGATAATTAAAGAGATTTCTACTGTATCTGCCTTACCATAACATCACTTACCTCACAGGCCAGGAAATGTTTGAGGGAATTCAGTCAGTAGTTCTTTCCCAACTCCATATTTGGAAGTGGAGAAGCAGCGACAGGGTTGGTTTAATGATCCTCCAGATTCATTGTGTGATAGAACCAGGCCAAAGCTCCATGATCACTGTCACCTTAAATTCCATAAACCCCTACTCAGGATGGTGGGTCACAGTAAAATTTTTGAACTCTTGGAATTAGTGTCAGTTCTGAGCCAGTATGTAATACTTCCCCAAAAGTCTGCTTCTAAGCCAGGTGGCCGCTCTCCCACTGCCCTGGGAAGCAGCCCTGTCCACCCACTCTGAACCCCTGAACATAATCAGGAAAGCTACTCCTGGGAGCTGGCCCCAGAGGCCCAGGAAAACAGATAAGAGGTGTCATCTAAACAGCCAAGGCCCTGGGACGCAGTCAGCATCCTGTCTTAAGTGACTCAGCCTACCAACACCCTCAGGAAGCAGGCAGCCCCACCCATCCTCCTATGGCCTCAAGAAGCAGTTGAGTGGTCCATTCTCAGAAATTTAGCCTACTGAAGCCCTGAAGAGCAGGTGCTTTACCTGGTACTGCACCCTTGGCCTTAGGAAGTAATTGGGCTAAACTTTTTTACCAGGTCAGCACAAAGAGACCCTGGAAAGTCACCTATGCAGCTCTTAGACAACCAGTCAGAGTCCACTGGTATGGCCCAAACCCCATGTAGCCTTCAGACACTTACAGGCACCACACCCTGATATCAGACATGTGTCACACCCATCTGAGTCTACCAGAGTGACCATGCCTTCATATGACCCACAGAAACTGATGCGTACCTTATACCTGCACCCAGGTAGAATACACCCAGAACTGCCAGTGAATCCACTCACCTGAGAGAACTGCATCCCAGCTAGTAAACAAATCCCATAGTCCCTGCTTTGTGGCCACTGAGACACCTGCAGATCTAAAAAAAAAAAAAAAAAATCAACTTTGATTATAACTGAGGCGTTATGTAGACCCTACACTAAAGTGTCCACCTGAAACCAAAGCCAGTGCAGTAGATTTAACCAGCACCTTAGGACACATCAGCAGAAAGTCTTTTACTACAAAAGTTACCTGTTTTAGTCAGATTTTTTTCATTACTATGACCAAAAGACCTGACAAGAGCAGTTAGAAAGGAAGTTAAGTTTATTTAGTGCTCATGCTTTCAGAGGTTTCAGTCCATAGAAAGCCAACTCCATTTCTCTGGGTCCAAGATGAGGTAGAACATCAAGATGGAAGGGTATGGAAGAGTAAAGCTGCTCAGGACATGACAATCAGGAAAAAGGGAGTGGTCCATCAGCCAGGGACAAAGTATAAACCCCAAAGACATTCCTTTAATGACCCATGTCCTCTAGCCACATCCCCTGCTTACAGTTACAACCCAGTTAATCCATTCACATGGATTAAATGTGTGCATTAGGGTAAGACTCTCATATCCTGATCATTTCACCTCACAACTTTCTTGTGTTGTCTCTCACATGAACTTTTGGGGGAAATCTCATATCTAAAACACTTACCATTGTGAAATTATTAGAGGCAATTCATCCAACAGGTGCAAAAATACCAGTGTAGGGAATTATTTTAAGGAAACTTAACAAAATATAAGAGAATTCAGACAATCTACTAAATTATGGTTAATTCATGATATGAATGAGAAACTCAGCAGTTACAGAACTGACTCAAGGTCTAAGAATTGATTAAGGGTCTATGACTCTGTTGTTGATTCAACTCATACTTTTGTTCACCCTACCTGGTTTTTCTGTTGTTGTTTTTGCAAGACTTGAATAGGCTGTCCATTCTGTCATCTTTTTCAGCTCCAGGGACACTATGATCATTTAATCAATACTAAATATCTCTATGAGTTGAACCATTTTGTCTATTGTTTGACTTTTTTTGCCTATTGCAGTAAATACAACCATATTGTCTCTGGCAATTAAATGACACCATGTGACTCCTACCAACCAGAAATCCATTATCCACATTGAATTCACAGAACTCAATTCAGTGACAGCGTTTCCTATTATCACTTCTAGTCTACAAAGACAAACCTAAAGTGCTTGTCAAGGGTGCTGGAAATCTAATGAATGCATCCAGGGGTCAGAAAACTGCAGCCTGTTGGCAATCCAGTCTCTGATGCCTGTTTTTCAAATAAAGATAAAGCTTTATTGGAACATAGCCACTCTTCTTTATTTATGTACTGTTTGTGGTCGCTTTTACAACACAATGGCAGTGGTAAGTATTCACTACAGAGATATTATAGCCTGCAAAGCCACATCTACAGCCCTGCTCTAGACCTTCCTAGGGAACACAGAATGTGGTTTAGCAAGTCATACATGACAAATCCACTCCAGCATTCTGATTTCCCTATGCCTTTATATACATTCCTATATAACTGTGCTGTTCTGTAAGCTACTCATTAGCCACATGTAGCTCTGAGCACTTGTGTGGCTACTCCAAATTGAGAAGTGCTTTAAATGTTAAAATACACACTAGGTTTCAAAGACCTAGGACAAAAATATGTAAAATAGCTAATTGGTTACAGGTTGAAATGATAATTTTTAAAAGCATTCATTAAGTAAGATATATTGTAAAAATTTGTTTCGTTTAGATTTTTGATGTAGCTACTAAAAATGAAAAACTATATCTGTGACTCACACTTATAAATTATGTATATTTCTATATAGTATACCAACTGCTATATAGTATACCAACTTAATTTAGTATAAGTCTTTTTTAGGTCCAGGTTTCAGTCCAGTAACTGTGCAAACTGTTAGAGCCCTTCCTAGCAATTTGAGTTAACACAAATAATCTAGAATCTCTGCTTATAAGTACATTCATACCTTCAAATTCAGCTCAATCCAACACTGTGTTTTCCCCACCTTGATATATCACTCTTTAGATCCATTCTGTTTATATAAATTAGCAAAATCTTAACAATTCTTTTGGAGTACACTGCAACTCCTTACAAACCACTTTTATCCTACTACCGGAGGGCAGATGAAAATTTGAGTATGCGTATAGATGTAGAAGCAATAAAATGTTATAAAGATAAATCCTGAAGATCAGAAGTTCCCTGCAAAGCCACCTCAGGGGAGACCATTACATGTTTTTCAATCAAGAGGAAACTAACCTGTTCAGAAGAAGAAAGGGAACTTCTACAATGCAGAAAGCTTGGCAAGATTTAGAGGTGTAGTGTCCCAAGCTTCATCAGAATCTGCTTATATGTTGCCATCCCAAATTTCAAGATCCTAGACACACTACAAATTTGGAAATTCAATTTGAATTAAAAATCAGGATTATATTTTGGGTTCTGTTTTTAGAAGTTTCAATCTTATACCTATAGGAAAGGTTTCAAGTTCCTTGCCTAGACCTTGACCTGGGAATTGTGGGAGTTGGAGAATAAGTCTATGAAGGTTGGTCCCTTTGTATATAGTGGTGGGCCTGAAGTCACTGAAGATCAGGAGAGGAAGAAAAACAGCATAAAGTAGATAAGAATGAAGACAAAATGGAATCCACAAGGATAAACAAAAACTCCCATCTCTCTCTACCCACTTACAACCCCAATAAAAGAGTTACCCACAGAAGAAGCTAGAACCTGTTGTCATGAAGCTACACATACAGTTGACCCAGGATTCAAAGAAGCCAAAATAAGAGATCTGACAGGATTTAGAAAAATTGCAGGCATACCAGCCCCATTCCAACAGAGGTGAACCAGTAGATAGGTAGAGACAACATGAGCAATCCGTGGTGCTACCTGACACCCTGTACCACCTTTCAGAGTGCAGTGGCTGCTGCTTCACTTCTGCTTTCCAAATTTCATGCAGATTTCTCTGTGGCAAGCTACCTCAATTATAAAGGAAAGAGGATTCTTGGAAGTATAGTTTCAATGTAGTAAGTTGATGCAATACTTTAATACCACAGTCATTAAAGATAGTAATAATAAAATTATTCCTGCAAAATGTTGGTATAATGCACATTTTTTATGTTCCACACTGTCTCTTTTCTAAGGGGGAAAGGTTTCTGTAAATAACCTGGACAGTACTCTACAAAAACTAGGAATCAAACTCACAGAAGAGGAACTTGCAAACCTGTCAGAAAATCTACAAGCTGATGGTAAGCAATATAGATATCCTGAGGACGTATTTAGATCTTTGCATTATATCTGAAGTATTTAAAAATAAATTTGGTGGCAAATACATATTAGGAAAATTTGAGAAGATTTCAATATTAAAGTAAGAATAAACTGCAGCTGGGAACCCTTGACTCCCACGAGAAGCTCAACTACACATAGGCGGGCAAAGAGAATCAGAAATTTCAAAAATTAATATACATGTACAGGCTTAGTTTGATCTGTAATGTGGGGGTAAAGTAGAGGAGACATGAAAGCAGGGAGTGGTCGAAGAGGGAAATCCTAGACTGGGATCGGCCTTAACTTCCATTGTCAATATCCATATATGCATGAATATGTAACAATGATTCCCTCCAATATGTAAGACTGTGTTGAACAAATAAGAAAAAGAATAAATCTTCAATCTTTAATACAGTTAATCCAAAATCAGGGACTGGAGTGGGGGCTTGGCGGTTACAGGGTTTGCCTAGCATGTGCATGTAAAGTACACAGGTTCAAACCCCGGCACCCACGTACATAGCTAAGTGTCAGAGCAGCTAAAGCCTTGTGGAAAACTCAATGAAAATTGTCTCTCTCTGTCTCTCTCTCACATGTGCTGTCTGTCATTCTCTCTTTAAAAAAAACAATCCAAAATCAGTATCATCTGTGTGTTTCTACAATTTCTACAAGAATTGCTGAAGTCCTGCTCTCAGGACTCCAAAAGATCTGCATAACTCTACCCGCTTTTCTTTTTCTCTTTGGTTAGTTTGACTAAGGGCTTATCAATCTTGTTTATCCTTTCAAAGAACTAACTCATTGTCTTATTGATCCTTTGTGGGGTTTTTTTTTTAATTCTCAATTTCATTAATTTGAGCTCTAGAAGAGAGGGAAAATGAATTAGAGGGAGGGGATTATGGAGGAGGGAAGAGAGTGGGATGAATCTAACCCAACTTTCCTATGTACATACATGAATATACTACAATAAATCTTACCTTCATGTACAAGCACAAGGCACCAATTTAAGAAAAAAAAACATAAATAGCAGAAAGATCAGTAAAGTAGAAGGAAGGGGATGGGAGAGGGAGGAGAGAAGGGAAGGGAAAGTACCTGGGATTAAATTAGAGCAAATTATATTCCATGCTTATTATATAATTATGTCAAAATGAGCCCAAATATTATCTATAACTGAAAGGAACTAAAAAATATATATATATATTACTAAGAAAGAAAATTGCAGGGACATAAGAAACTACAAAGAAGTCAACAGACCCGTTCTTCTATTTATTCTTCTGCCTACTAAAAATCTTCACTCTAAATGAATTTGAAGGGGCTAGAGCAGTGGCGGTTGCTCAGTGGTTATGGCCCTTGCCTGGCATGCATGAGGACCCTGGTTCAAACCCCTGCACCACAAACACAACTAAGTGTTGAAGCAACAAAAACCAGATGAAGAACTAAATAAAGTTGTTTCTCTCCCTCTCTCTCTCTCTCTGTCCCTCTCTCTTTAAAAATAATGAATTTGAAGATTCTGATCATAGTGTACAAGAGTTTCAACTTCCATCTACCTTCTTAGTATCATATCTTATATTTTTCCCTCCTCAGATCATATTGAACTACTTGTACTTTCACATAGACAATTTCATGCCCCTAGAATTTCCTCTTTTCTCAACCTTTTTTCCATGTTAAATCTATTCTGTCTCTCTATAGCTCTGATTAACCCCTCCTAATACATTAAATAATTCATGCATCACTTCCTTCAGGAAGTAATCTTAGACAATACCAGGCTAGGTTGGTGGTGCCTGCTTTATGTTTGTGTTGATACCTGAAGTTAAATTAACAAAATACTTGGTCTACTCCAGTGGTGTCTTAGACCATGGTTTATAATGACTTTCAAAATATTGGGGTGGGTGTACTTTTCCCGATTCAGATTTTAAGATATAAGGTACCTTCCTATTAAACTTAATTCCTTGAGATCTAAGAATTTAATCTTTTATGGAATATTCCCCACAAAATATATGTCTTATTTGTCTTCTGAGCTTGTGACATTATCTTCTTTGCACCTTTACTTGTAGCAAATGGGAAGGTTTACCTGAAAGAGATGCTGGATGGATTAAAAGCTTCTACAGGTAAGAGAAATTATGAATCTAAGATGCTCAGAATTTATAGTAATTATATTTTTATTATCATTTCTAAATGGCTGTAGTAATTATGGCACTTATCTCCTCATTTGTTAAATTTTTAAAACAAATTAGTTGCATTTTACTTGGGGGGGGTTTGTGATATATGTTTTCATTTATATTTTTTGCTGTTTTCTTTTTAGAACAGCCAAACCCCATATTAGTAAAATAATAATAGATGAATAAACCTTTGGTGTTAGATAATTTATAAAGAAAAAACTAATATCTCACTTTAGTTGATACAATTATTTGAATGACATTTATAATATTCTAATTACATATGAGAAGTTCACCTAATGTAGAGTTGTCTTGTCACTGTCATTACAAATATGCCTTCTTTTATTAACATTTATGGATCAAATTACTTTTTCTTTGAATGGCATAGTAATTGTATTCGCTAACATATGATTGACCTTTGTTCTTCATCTAGTATCTACTCATGGAATGTAGTCACAGTTTTTGTTTTTCCCTCCTTGGAATGTTAGATGAACTTTCAGATTCCTATATGTAATGAGGTCTACTTTTTTCTAAGGAGGAGAGGTAGATGCCAGAGGTGTGAGAACTATTCTGAGAAATATGGGAATAGAGCTTACAGACAAAGAACTCTCGAAACTGATGAAAAGCCTGCCTTTCAATGGTAAACATTTTAAATATCAGTGTGACATTTAAATAATTAAAAATCTATCTGTAAATAATTTCAATGTACATTTATTTGTGAGGGAAATTCCCACCTATGCAGTTTATGTAGTTTAACATTTAGTTTAGGAATAACTATCCCCATTATGTTGAATTATGCCATCCGTAGAAAGAAATGTCTAAGGTTACCTATACCATGTCAATACCTAAAGGTGATTGTGGGAAATAAAAGAAGGAAAGGAAAGGGGGGATGTTAAACTATAAAGATTAAAAAGTGAGAAATGGAATCACACACACACACACACACACATACAAACACACACACACACCTTGTGAGTTTTGTAGGGTGGTGCCTTTATTTATTTATTATTTTTTTAATACTGAGGATTAAACCCTGTGGCAATTTACCACTGAGCCATATCCTCAGTCCTTTTATTTTTTTAATTTTGAGATAGGATCTCACTAAGTTGCCCAGACTGGCCTTGAACTTGCAGTCCTACTGTCTCAGCCTTTCAAGTCGCTGGAACTTAAAGGCATGCACCATTACACCCAGTTTTATGTGCTAAATAGCTTCAGCATATTTTAAACCTTTTCTGATATTTTTTCAGATTTTATTTAATGAGAGAAATTTCTAAGGAAAATCATGAAAATATCAATTTTCCTGAAATAATTTCAGTGAATAGCTGCATCATTTCTCTATGACCTGAATTTTTCCCTTTTTTATAGATGATAACAAGATCTTTAAGAACAGGTTACTAGAAGGTATAAAGTCTCTTAAAGGTGAGTGAGAAGCAAAATGAGAATGAAGTCCTCAAATTTATAGTGTTCATATGATATTGAATTCATGGATGCCACCATCTCTCTATATATTAATTGCAAATTTACAGATTTGTAAAGATCACTCTTTACTTTAGCATTGAATCACCCATGTTCTAGCCTGGAAGAAAAGCTTCCCACTGTCTTGTGACTTTCCAAGTTTTTCAGAAGAGGAAATATCAAATTTTAAGTTAGCATAGGAAAAATTACAGAACTGATTACCGGTAATTCAGACAATTTAATCAGCAGGAAAAAAACAAAAACTAAACTGGAAATTCCATCATCAAAAGTCAGCCCAACCCCATATACTGAGGGCCTTCATAATCAGAACTCCCTAAATATTTGGTTTTTGTTTGTTTGTTTAAAGAGAGAGGGACAGTGAGAAAGAAAGAGAGAATCAATTTTATTTACTTTTTCATGTGGCTTTCCAACACTTCATTGTGTATGTGGTGCTGGGGTTCACACCCATGTTCTTGCACATGCCAGGCAAGTGCTGTAACTGCCAACCCACTGCTTCAGCCCTCCCTAAACATTTGTTGAATGCCATTTTAAACCTTGTGCTGTGTAGGTTGGTCCTTAAGACAAGTCTCAAGGGAACTTGCCTAAATTCTAACTTAACTGACTTCTGTTTGGGCTCAGAATATTTGGTCTCTTGCATAATTCTGAGTGAAATAAGCCAGATTCAGAAAAGTATTGTATTGTTTTCTCTCATATGTGGAAGTTAGAGGGGGAAGAAAAAGCATTCCATAAAAGTAAAAGGAAAAAGCTTAGGGTAGAGAAAGAGGATCAGAAGGAGAGAAGATGAAAAGTTTGGGGAGGTATAGGGGTATGAAATTGATCAAATTATTCATATATATACGTAAATATGCCACAACGAAACCTACCATTCTGTATAAGTAATATACACCAATAAAAAAGTATGTATTTTAAAAATTGGTCTTTGTGCTTAAACTGTTGACCATTTTTAATTGATTTTTTTTCACTGTAGAGCAAATATTTTTAACCTAAAGCTAGTAGACCTTGAGGGAATCCTTGAATAGGCTTTAACAATTAGATAACCTTGCTGAAATGGAATGCAAGCTTTGTGCATGATATATATATATATAACCCTCAAGAAACTCATGATAGGGTATATGTATCAAAAAAATTAAGAGCCTCTCTTTTGGAGTTGTTTAATATTCTTTATCTACTGTTAAATTCCTTAGGTGAGAAGGTTAATGTCAACAACCTGGACACCATTCTGGACAACCTGGGAATCAAACTTTCAGACAAGGAACTTAAAGATCTGACTCAAAACATGAATGTTGGTGGTGAGCACGTTATCAGATATCATATTTCTCACTCCTTTTTGCATTGCTATAGTAGAATCCCACAGACTACATAATTTATAAAGAACAGAATTTATTTTCTCACAATTCCAGAAGCTTGGGACATCCAAGATCCAGGTACAAGCACCTGGTAAAGGACTTCTTGCTATGCCATCATATGTCAGAGCCCTTATGGTCTAATCACCTCTTACAGAGCATGCCTCTTAATACTGTTAAAATGAAAATTAAATTCAACATGAGTTTTGTTGGGGAACAGACATTCAAATTATAGCATCAAAGTTACCCAGATATAAGGGAAGAGATGCCCTTTTCCATGGGAATAAGAGAAAGCCCAAAAGAGCAATGTGGTGGGTGTTACCTCATGTCATTGACCAAAACACAGTGAATATTATTTAAACATATGAATGCAACAGTTTATTATGTCCAAATTAAGCCATAGTTCTTTGGTATATTCAAATTCTATGCTGTCTATAAGTACCATATAATAGTAGAGTTTTCCACATTGTGAGTACAAGAATGGAATCTCATGGAATGGAATCACTTCTGAATCACTTCTCCTTATTTACATGAATAAGTATGAGATAATTGTAAGCCAGAAATAATTTTATTTTTATCTTTTTATACATTTTTTATTTTTTAATTGAAAAATTAATATATTTATCTTATACAACATGTTCTTAGGAAATGTATAGAATGGCTAAATACAGCTAATTAGCATGTGCTTATTGTTTCTGTGGTAAGACTTCTATCAAATTTTTACAATTATATTAACTGTAGTCACTATATTGTACAACAGATCTCTTGAATTATTCCTTCTATCTAGCTGAAAATGTTTAGACTTTGACAGATGTCCCCCAACCTCATCCCTATCCCTAGCCACTAGTAACTACCATTTTATTCCTTATTTCTACGAGTTCAACTATTTTATGCTCCACATATATATGAGATCATGCAGTATATTTTTCTTTCTGTGCCTGATTTATTTCATTTAACATAATGATTACCAGCTTCATCATGTTGTCACAAAGGGCAGTATGTCCTTCCTTTTTTAAGGATTCCACTGTGTGTATATGCCATATTTTATTCATTCATCTATTGATGCCTCTTTAAATTGATATCATATCTTGGCTAAAATTAACATGGGAGTAGAGATATCTCTTCAGTATACTGATTTCATTTCCTTTGAATATACTCAGTAGTTATCATATGATTATATAGTAATTCTATTTTCAATTTTTTAAGAACTTCCATACAGGCTTCCATAATATCTATACCAACTTAGGTTTTCACCAGCAGTGTGCAAAGTTTCCCTTTTCTCCAACTCTTCTCTCATACATATAATCTTTCATAACAACTGTGAGATTATATTTCATTTTGGTTTTAATTTGTGTTTTTCTATTTAGTGATGTTGAAGACATTTTCTTATACCTTTAGCCATTTTTATTTCTTCTTTGGAGAAATATCTGTTCAAATCCATTTTCAATTATTTGTTTTTTTCTATTGATTTTAGACATTGACCACATGTCAGGTATGTGGTTTGAAATTATTTTTTCCCAGTCATAGACTGCCTTTTCATTTTGTTCTTTTTAGTGAGACAATTTTTAGTTCGATGCAGTCTCATTTTTTTTCCTTAAGGTGAGTTTTTCTTTAATTTTTATTATTCTTTTAGGTGTTCATTACAATAAGGTATACAATGACATAATTATAGAAGCATGGGGTGTAATGTTCTAATTTGCTCCCTAGTTTTGCCCCTTCTCCTCCCTTCCACCAACACCCTGTTCTTTTTACATATACTTGACAACTGAATGAAAAATGACATATTTATAAAAGCATGGAACATAACTTGCTCCAATTCAGTCCCTAATATTTCTCCTTCCCCCCACCACCCTGTTTCCTTCCCTCCACTATACTGTTCTTTCTGTTATTTACTAATTGGATGCTTGTTTGTTTGTTTTTGTTTTTTTATTAAGAGTTGAGTTGTTTTACAGTCATAGAGGCATATAAAGTAACAATATGATACGCATTTGATTGTAAATCATAGGTACCCCCACATTGCCCACACCCCAGTCTCAGTCTCTTAATTCTTCTATATTATGCCCCTAACAGATAAAATTGACTATATATATCTATAAATATGTATGTATACACACACACACACACACACACACACACACACACACACACACATACGATTGTGAATTTTACAGAATTAAATTATCACATATATATTTGACTTCTCAGGAGGATGAAGAGTGTACTACATTGTTGATTGTCTCCCTAGATTCCTCCCTATCTTCCCTCCCCCTTCCATCCCCCTGTGTCTCCCTCTCCCCTACCCACTACATGTCTCTGGTTCCCCTAGATTGTGTTGCTATGGCCTTGGTAAATCCATTACATGAGTTTTGACTATCTTTCACCCAAGACTGGGTTTAGCCCCAGCCTCCACAAATGAGAAAAAATATTCGACCCTTAGCTCTTTGGGGTTATCATCGCTCAACACAATTTCTTCCATTGCCATCCTTTCACCTTCAAAAGCTACATTTTCATTGTTTCTGATAGCTGATTAGAAATTATATATTTATATTTATATTTCACATCTTTTGGATTCACTCATCCAGTGAAGGGAATCTGGGTTGGTTCCATAATTTAACTATTGTAAATTGAAGTGCTATTATCGCTGATTTTACTGTATCACTGAAATATGCTGATTCTGACTTCTCTGGGAAAATAACTAAAAGAGGGATAGCTGGATCATACAGTGGATCCATCCTTAATTTTTTTTTTAATTTTTTTTTATTATTGAACAACCATACAAGTTTTTAACAAAATAATATAAAATGTGTATAGATTCTGGATATTACAGTTACCCCCAGGAGTGCCCCCCAAATTGCCCACCCATATCCCTCCCTTCCCCTTCCCACAGTATCTCTAAAAAAGGATTATGTTGTATAGCATTACGTGTTATCTGGATTTAACACATGATAATAGACCAACTTTCTCACTGGCCAGGGTCTAGTACCAACCTCCACAGATGAGTGGAGACAATCAACCATTAGTTCTCTGGGTTAAGCTGATTTTACTCAGCATAATTTCTTCCATAGCCATCCATTTACCTTCAAAGACTGCAATATCATTGTTTCTAATTGCTGTGTAAAATTCCATGATATATATGTACCACAGTTTTTGGATCCATTCATCCAGTGAGGGACATCTGGGTTGTTTCCATAATTTCCCTATTGTAAATTGAGCTGCTATGAACATAGATATTGCTGTGTTACTGTAATATGCTGATTCTAAATCCCCTGGAAAGATACCCAGGAGTGGAATAGCAGGGCTGTTCAGTGGGCTCATCCCTAGTTTTCTGAGGATTCTTCACACTGCTTTCCAGAGGGGCTGTACCAGTCTGCAGCTCCACCAACAGTGTGTTAGTGTGCCTATCTCTCCACAGCCCCTCCAGCATCTATTATTGTTTATTTTCTTCATCTTTGCAATTCTGACTAGCGTAAGATGATGTGGTTTTCATTTGCATTTCTATGATTACTAGAGATTTAGAGCACTTTCTCATGTATTCATTGGCTTGATCGATGTCCTGTGATGAGAAGTTTCTATTTAGCTATTTGGCCCATTTATTAATTGGCTGTTAGTGTTTTGTAGTTGAGATTTTTGAGGACTTTGTAGATTCTGGATATGAGACCCTTGTCACAGGAATCATAGCCCATGATTCTCTCCATTTCCGTAGGAAACCTCTTGACTCTTTTGATTGTTTCCTTGGCAGTATAAAAGCTTTTTAGCTTTATGGCATCCCATTCACTGATTTTTGACTTTATTTCCTTCACTTTTGGAGACCTGTTGAGAAAGTCTTTGCCTACTGCCAAATGCTGAAGTGTTGGACCTAATTTGTCTTCCACCAGTTGCAAGGTAGCTGTTTTAATTCCTAGCTCCTTGATCCATTTTGATTTGATTCTTGTGCAAGGAGAAAGATATGGGTCTAATTTAAACTTTCTGCAAGTGGATGACCAGTTTGTCCAGCACCATTTGTTGACTGTCACTTCTTCATGTAATATTTCGTCCCCCTTTGTCACATTACAGTGACACAGCAATATCAATGTT
>PVKS010024010.1:0-31639 GCA_004027875.1 Aplodontia rufa | reverse complement strand
AGGCTAGGATCACGACCCCATGGAGGTCTCAAATATTTCCAGACTGAAGCCAGAACAAGTACAAAGGCCAACTCACAGCCACCTTGCCCTCCATCCTAAAGGGTCCAATGCGCGCCATACTTCGACACCAGGAAGGGCACAGTGCGGGCCAAGTCTTCCCCTTCCTCTGGGTTCAGTGCCAGTGAAAGATACTGGGAGGGCAGCCACCACAGAAAACTACCTGTAAGAATGGGAAGACACAAGGAGTCTCCAAGTTTCAGCTGAAAGACTGGCCAGGGTTCAAACCACACGCAAGGTCTGTGATTGAGCTCCAATGCCTGTCACAGACGGCTGGCAGCAAGGACTGCTGGATGCTGACACACACAGGATCAGAGTCAGACCTTGGGTTTGTGCACTGTGACAACCAGCGCGGTAAGAAGCAGCTCTGATCGCGGGTATGCACATGGAATTTACGCTGTGCACTGGACCGCGCAGCCCTCTGGGAAGACAGTCAACAGCTTAAATGAGCTACAAAGCAGTCATAATGAGGAGTTAAACGGACTCTAGAAAGAACCACCTGCAAGAAAGCATTAAGAGCCTGAGGTTTCGAGAGGGAATTTTACCTGGGACAAAGAGGACCAGGCCACCCACAAGGCACAGCTCGATCCTGTGGCCCAGCCTCAGTGTACAGCAAGTTACACACTGTCCGCACTTGGCCACGGAGGCTTGGTAACATCTCCACGTGGAGAAAGGATCAGTTTTCCTGTTTCTAATGTGGAGGCAGATTTATTATAACTTAAGAATACACATCTAGATCTTCAATTCAAGGGTGAGTGGAAAAACACAATCTGCTTTACAGTTAGGGAAACACAGCCTGTAAAAAGTGCCATTGTTATGTAGGTCAGAAGACTGCCGGGAGGCGCAGCCTCAGCACGCCTGACCTGTGAGCGGAGACAGCAAAACCGTGAGTGACGGGAACGGAACGGCAGGAACCGCTGCACCGACGGAGTCTACAGGTGCCACGCAGCCTTGAGGTGAAAGGCGAGGAGCTACACAGGAGTCGGGAGGGCACGCAGCAACACGCTCCACCAAGAAGCTCCCCTTCTTCCTGCCACCAAGAGCCTTCTGGTCAGGGTGACTTCGAGTCCATTCTGACTACGAATCCAAGTTTCCTCTCATCAACTGGATACTTGAGTTGAACATCTCAGAGGTAAACTGAGGGCACTCTACAGTGACCCAGTAAAACCCGGGCAGACTCTGAAGAGTTTCTCAGAAGGTGAGAAATTGCACATTGACTATAGGGACTCACTACAAGTGTGGTCCACTAGCAAAGTCCATCTGAAATGACCATGCAACATGTGAGCAACTCTCCCCACATTTACACATCCTCCTCCTCAGCCCTGCCACCCTATTCACATTGTATGAGTGCCCCAGGCAAGCAGGGCAGGGCACTGTGCAGGACCTACGTGAAGGTTCACTCCGAGTCCAGCTCCAGCCGCCCCAGAGCGAGACCCCACTTCACGCTCCTCACAATCAAAATGGGACTGGAAGTTTCTTCAGAGCTTATTTTTAACAAAGAAACGATTAACAACTTCAGCGCACACTTAAGATTCTTCTTCTGCCACAATTCCTCAACCACACTTCACATTACTTAAAAATGAGATATGCATACACATTCTGTCTCTCTAATATCTCCTGGTGGGACCCATATTATTTAGAGGTTGTGGTCTACAATGTTTTAATACATCTAACTCTCTAATTCAAAGCTGATGCTACTAAAATTATTTTATTTTGACATTTAAAAAAATCTTTCCATAAAAACTTTATCTACAGTGTATAAGACCAGTAAGCAGCTCTGAAAGGTTGCTCCACCCCTCCTCCTGGCCCAGAACTGCCTACCAAGACCTAATCTCATGTAGCATCATCTCTACCAGTAAAGGCGGAACCCCGAGACTGAGCAGACCCAGGACCCAGTCAAGTCCACGAGTAACTGTTCTAGTTCTAGGACACCAGTTGCTGACAATCATCACCACAAAACTGAACATACTGGGCCTCCACTGTGACTGCCAACAAAGCTACGGTTAAGTGCCCTGCAAGGCCACTAACCTCTGACTCCAAGGAGACCGAGGCAGCGAAGTCTAAATTCAGACCCTCAGCTGGAAGACACCTTCGAAGCTGGGTGCCACACCCTCGAAGCTGGGTGCCACACCCTGTTCCCAATAATTAACACACAAAGCACAGACCAATAAAAACTGAAAAGTTGTAAAATGGTAACAAACGAAGATTACTAAAGCCATATGATCAGTTTTTAAAGCCACTACTACTGTGCTCCAGAATGGCTTAAGCCTATTATCAGAATTAGGTAATTTATAAATAAATGTTCCCAATATCCTTTAATAAAACATTTCAGCAGCTTCTAAAACTTCTAATACCCATAGGGCCCAAGACCACTGTCAAGCAAAGGAAGCAATCCAACTACTGACAATGGTCCCCCACAGCTATTTCTTCTTTGAATTCTGAGCTTCTGGTACAGATGTGATCCTTCTGAGAGGATCTGGTCTCCATACTCACACAGTATAAAGCAGACAGGAAAGAAAGTTCTTTCAGAAAAGCTCTGCCAGCCAGGAATCTGCCCAGAGGTGAAAGCCAAAAGAACAATCGGTCCTCAAGCACCAGATTCCACCCCCTAACAAAAGGCAACAGAGAGATCCTATTGAGCAGAGAATCTCAAACTCAGGACTCTGTGACAGCAGAGAAAAAATGCTACATAGTCTTTAAATCTGCAAAATATTGCAATGTGCTATACCCAGGAAGAAGCCCAAGCCACATTGTCCCGGGAGCAATTCCAAGAGACGCCTGATGTTCCAACTACAAACAGTCCCCAAATCAAACAAACAAGAATCAAAAGAATCACTGAACGAAAGAAAGCAAAAAACCTGCTTTAAAGACAAGTCTTTGGGTCCAGGGCCCACCCAGACAGTGACAAGTCCACACACACTGAAACTGCTTATGCTTCTCACTGCCTCTAGGTTCCGATAATTCTGAAATCTGATTTCACCTTTTGGTTCAGCGTATATTATTTGCCCACACACTAGGTTCTCAGAAGGCAAAGACCTGCGCCCACCTCCCACACAACAGTTCTAAAGTTCTCATCCACCTGACTCGGCTCTGGGGACATCATCTGTCCGCTGCTCTAGTGTTTCAGAACTATGAGTCACTCGAAGGTCTCAGGCAGAACAGGGGCTTAAATAAAAAGAAAGAAATGCCACATTTTATGGGATTTCATTTCCACAATACTAAGAAAATTCTGCAACCTATAAGGTCATGTTACCATTTATTTCTGTGGAGGTACCTTTCTAAGTGTAGAATACTAAGAAAGAAAATGGTTGTTTAAAAAAATGAACACAAAAATCCTTCCACGCTCTTACAGACTTCTGCTACAGAAGCAAATAATTCTTTAGATTCTTCCTAGACAGGAACCCAGGAGTCTCCTGACTATTCCCTTTCCTACTGTGAAACTGCCTCACGAACTACTAGAACTGCAGAACTGTCTCAGCAGTGACATCATCTTCCCAACAACTGACAAGAAACAGGTACCAAACTCAGCACCACAGCTGCTCCCAGGAGAACTCAGGCCTCCCGCTCTACCAGGCAGGCACCGATACTGCAGCCCGAGTGCCAATGACCCCACAGCACCGCCTGCAAAGACCTCAAGTCAGGAAGCCGCAGCCGGCCCGTCACATTTCTGTGGGAAACAATTCCTGAATTGTCTTCTAAGTAAATTGGATAGGTAGAAAATTAAATCTAAATATGTTCCTGAGTTGGAGATCATTTATAAATCACTCTACATGTTGATATCTGTTTGAAAATGAAGGCAAAACTAAGGAAATTTGTCATTCTGAATTTCTAACAAACTACTTCATGAACAATTACAGCAAAACTTACCCTAAGTATTAAAGAAAGATCCCAGGGTTACTGAACTCTGATTTTTCAGGGCAAATAAAGCCACACTGGAAAGGGTTTTCCTAACTATCCACCCCTAAAACTCAGTATTTTAAGTGTGTATTACAGAACATGAATGGCTTCACTGCACTTTTATAAAACAAAACAGCACTGACAAAACTCCAAACAAAAAGGAGGCAGCTTGAAGGACCGAGTCAGCATGTGGGATGTTGGTTCCCTCCTTGGACAGCCTGCCTGCGACACTGTCTTCCTTCTGCTCCTCCAGCTCCCAGGAGGCCAGCGTCAGATGTTCAGGGCAGCAAAGGTCTTCACCAAGGTGACCTGCGTGTTCACCTCTGCTTCGCTTCTGTTGCTGTCCCTGTGGCCACTCCTGCTCTGCAGGGCTTTGTGACGGTGCCGCTCCTCCTGTCGCTTCTTCTTCTCCAGCCGCTGCTGTTCCCTGCGCTGTTTGTTTGTGACCTGAAAGAGAACACTGCTGAGGCGGGACCCACTCAGGCTGCCACCTGCTCCAGGACTTGCTGGACTCACAGGTGTATGGAGCTCTGAAACTTCAGCAAGAACAGAGCCCACCGCAGATGCTAGAGCAACGCACTTTCCACTACCACTCAAAAGCACAAAATGTACATCGCCTGGCTGAACCAGCAAACAGAATTAATTCCATTCCTCACGAACCAATTTAAGATGACCTAAAGAGATCTCACCCCTATTCTAGCAAGAGGCAGCAGCCAAGGGGCCAGAGGACACCTCTCTCCCTGAATTACCAGATAACTAATGAACTCCTCAGAAGCTTACGGCACCTCTGCCTCTCCTTGTGGCTTCCACATCAGGCGGCATTTTGAGCCCAGAACTTCAGGGTAAATCTTTAAAATGAATCCCAAATTCAGCAAAATGAACACGGTCACATCTCCTTGTGGGGGCAGGGAGGGAAATGCATGACTTTTCTGGGAAGCACTTGACAATTTACCAAAAGCCTTGATAAGATTCCGATGCCCTTCATCCGGCTAACTCCTCTCTGGGAATCTACACACGAAGATGACGTGCAACACAGAGATTCACACAACACTGTTCACAAGGATGACAGCCTCTGTGGAAAGTGTGGAATAAGGTGGGAGGAACTCCCGCGGGCAGCAGTGCTGGATGGGAAAGGGGCTGCGCTCTGCGCACAGGGCAGTTTCAGCACACAGGTCTTCCTAACCGCCACTGCGCACACCACACACAACAAGGTCTTCGCTCTCCTCCTGATATATCTTTACGTATCGACCAGATTTTTCACAATAAAATATTTTATAAATCAAAACAAAAAACCACACAGTGAAATTCAAGTTCCCACACTGCTGCAGATCCTCAGCAGCCCGCTGCTCCCGCCGAACGCCTCCCTCGTACCTTTGGGAGCTGGGTTTTGTTAGCTTTGCTTTCTTCACCAGGGCTGGCCCAGGCCTTGTTGTTTTCAGTCCTGTCTTCATTTAAACCCTGATTTCCAAAGATTCGGGCACCACTGCCACCCTCTTCCCATAACGGACCGTGCTGCTTCGGCACTCGGCCACTGGGCTCAAGGCTCTCCTCCACATCTACCAAAGAAAGGCATTAATGAAACCAAGAAGCTCTCCTAAAGGACTCCGACGCCAACTGGCTCCCCCATGACTGTGATTTAGGAAGCAAGCCTCCTTGAGACAAAACTCTGACGCTGGGTCATTACGGTGGGGAAAACGAGGACAAAATGATGGACAGATCAGGTGGGCGGATCTAAAGATGACCTGCTGGCCAGGCTGGTCCTGCCGCTAATGGTCAATCTCCCACAAGCACAGCACTTGTTTTCTTAGATAAAATTTTTAACATGCGTTTTTAGGGAAAAATCATTCATTTGTACCCAAAACTCAGAAAAGAAATAGGATCTCAAGCTGTGCTATGCAATGCAGCAGCCACCAATCACGTGTGGCTATTAACATTGAAATTAATTAAAATTAAAGGCCACCTCAAATGCACTCCCCTCTCATTCCCCACCCACCAAGTATACTTCTCCCTGAATGAGGCTCGCAACACCACGGAAGCCAAGTCACTCACGGCTTCTGAAGAAACACAGCAAACACACAGAGGACCCTAAATTAAACGCATGGAGCTGTAATGCCAGGAACAGGAAGTGTCTGGCATATGACATCTGGCAAAAACTACTTATTGATATCCATTTTAAGTAGGTGATCTGAGAAATGAAAGATGTTACATCTGTCTTCCTTCCTCTGAGTCACAAAATGAAACCCAGTTCAACATTTTAAAATAATTCTAAATTATCAAGTTAATTAATAATTTTAATATTTCCATTACAAAATAAGGTATTTCTCTTTCCTTCAGTTATCATTTGAGTATTACAAGAGCTTCATTCTATCAGGACACTCTTCCCTGACCCTCTCCAGTCCTCTAGGACTGGGCAAGGTGGCCTTCTCTTGTGTTCTCTCAGCACCCCCACCCCATGCACAATTAGGCCAACCCCTCTCCACCCCCAAACCATACTCCTGCTGCAGGGTCAGGACCTAGTCAAAAACAAACAACAACAACAAAAATGCCTGCCTACAGAAGGCATTCAGGAAATAACTGCTGAGTGAATAAATAACAGGACGATCACCATGTGATTAAAACCGAGTATTTGGAAAATCACCAACGCAGTCATTTTGAAGGCTTATAAATACCATTCATGAACTTACTATTTCTTTTTCCCTGGTTCATCTGAAGCACGGCAATTATTGCAGATTCAATATTGTAATTTTCAGCTTCCAGGTTCTGGACTATTAAGTCAAAATCCTATCCAAGAAACAAAGAAACACTTCAAGACTGGATCTCCTGACAAGCACAAAGATGTAACAGTGATAACTGACAAGACCTTTCAGGACCTTTTCCATTTAAAAGTGTCACTTGAATCATTATTATACATGAACTCCCTCCACAAAACTGCACTTTCATTAGTGCAAATACCAGTCAGAAAAAATTAAAGCCACTCCTCAAGACTTTGAGTAGCACAAGGTAAAGTCTGCAAGCAAGGGCCAATCAAACCACCACTTCCTGCACCTGTCCTGGCACCGTGCCAGCACGCTGTAACCAGGCTACACCACTAGTAGGTGAACAAGGCACAGCACCTTGCTTAGGAACCGTCACTGCATGATGGGACACTCACTGAACACCCGGTTGCATTGTAGACTTTCTGGACAGCATCTTCTACTTCATCTCTCAGGTCATCTCCCAAGTCAAGTCCCTTTGTCTTCATCTTTTCTCTTTTATTTGACTCATCTTGGTGAAGCATCTGAAACTAAAGGAAGCAAAAAGCATAAAAACCATGAAACTCCAGCAAATTCTGTTCAGAATCTACAATACAGAAAGACACTCTAATTTCAAAACACTCAACACATGGGAGAAAAGAATCTGCAGGAGCAACGAGTAGACAGTCTCACACACACACTGAGATTCCAGGCCACTACGGAAGAACAAAGAGAAAGGCCCAAGAGACAAGATGAACCACTCTTGGGGACAGCATCTGAGCACCTGGTTTCTAGATACCAATGTTCTGGCAAAGCTCACTGACTCCAACACACATCTGCCTCTGCCTCTGCTCATTTCCAGAGCTGTGAACTGAACAACGGGACAGGTCCTCTATACCCACAAGGGACGCACTTCTGCAGAAGAACCATTTTAGTCTTGAAATACACGCACACAACTCTCATCTGGTTCCCAAGTGCACTCTGATCATCAGTGAGCTCTCGGGGGGCACAGCGGAGCATGGCTCTTCTCACCCCCAGAGCACACCACCACATTAGGGGGCTGCCAATCCGAACTCTAACGTAACAAAGAGTAATTCACTTGGAGTCCAAGAGGCCTTTGTGACCAGAGCCTAAATCAGAAAAGCTAAAATCAGCTGACTACTCTAACATCTTCTTCTGCTTCCCATTAACACAGAGAAAGGGAAATGGACAAAGACATTTCTATTTTTCCATGTAAAAGCTTAATTTGAGTCTAGCAATGGGCAGCACATTCCTTAGAATGTTAATGAAAAACAACATTATAAAATTATACCTTAAGAATTTGGCAATGGGCTGGAGCGGTGGCTCAGCAGTTACGGCGCCTGCCTTACAGGTGCAAGTACATGAGTTCAAACCCCAGCACCACATACACAGCGAAGTCTCAGAGCAGTAAGGGCCACGTGAAAAACTAAATAAAGTTGTTTCTCACTTTCTCTTTCTCACTGTCCCTCTCTCTTTAAAAAAAAAAAAAAGAAGAAGAATTTGGCAATGAATATGAAGAGTCTCTGACCCAGCAGCTTCACAAGTTTGGAATTTAGCCAAAGGAAATGTCAACACAAGATTTATATAAAAGTGCTTATAACAACGGTACTTATAGTGCTGAATAACCAGAAACAAGCTAAAAGTTTTACAGTAAGGGCACAAACAACCACTGAAATACACAATGCTATCTTCAAACCCATTAAAGTAAGGAACATAAGCAGGATTTCATGACCATCATTACTACTGGTTTCTTTTTTTTTTTTTTTTTTGTACCATTAATTGAACCTAGGGGCACTTAACCACTGACCCACATGCCCAGTCCTTCAGTCCTTTCCATTTTTTATTTTGAGACAGGACCTGGCTAAGTTGCTGAAGCTGGCTTTGAACTTGTGATCCTCCTGCCTCAGCCTCCTGAGCTGCTGGGATTACAGGTATTGTGCCATCACACCCTGCATTAACATTTTAGAGGTAACAGCTAATGCAATTAGTCAAGACAAAAGTATAAAATGAAGGAAAAAGAAATCACTAGATAAGATAATTCTGCACCTGGAAAAAAACCACAAAATACCCTACTACAAACAATAAGACTTCTGGCAAATCATGTATTTGATAAGAATCTAGTCTCCAGAATACATAAACAATTATTACAAAAAGACAACCCAATTAAAAATAGGCAAAGAACTTGAACATTTTTCCAAATATACATAAATAGCCAAAAAGCACATGAAAAAATATCCAACATCATTAGTCATTAAGAAAATGCAAACCAAAGCCACTAGAAACTCAGATAGTCATTAGGAAAAGGAAAAGAGATGATGAAGAATGGTAACAAGAATTAGAGTACGCAGAAAGTGAAGTGGAGAAAGTAGAGCTGCCTGTGTTGCTGATGGATATAAAATGGTACAGCCACTATGGAAAACAGCTTAGCAACTTTTTTCCTCAAAAATTAAATTTAGAAATCACCCAGTAATCCCACCACTAGGTATATCCCAAAAGACTGAAAACAGGTGCTCAAACAAATACATTTACAAATATTCGTATTAGTACTATTCTCAATAGCCAGAAGGTGAGAACGACGGTTTTGTTGATAGGCAACCAAATCCCCATCAAAGGAGAACAGATAAGCAAAATGTAATATATCCATTCAACGGGACGTTACAGGGCCATTAAAAAATACTGACAGATGCTACAACACGGATGGACCTGGAAGACACTATGCTAGGTGACAGGAGGCGGACGGGAGAAGTCAGATGGTTCAGTTCCAGGACAGGCAATCCGTGGAGACAGGCAGACCCCGCAGCTGCTGAGCGAGGCGGGACTGGACAGCGACTGCTTCATGGGCACAAGGTTTTTTGGGGGAAGGTAATGAACATATTTTGGAACGACACAGAGGAAGTGCTTATGCAACACTGGGCACACCCCATGACGCTGAACTCTAGGCTTTAAAATGTCCATTTTATACTAATTTTACTTCCATTTTTTAAACAGATTTCTATAGGATACCTGGATATATAATTAGCATTTTGCTAATACCTCTCCTACATAAAAGATAACCAGCTAGAAAATATGAAGGAAAAAAAATCTTTTCTTTACAATAGGAACACAAAACAGAATACCTCAAAATAGAATCAACAAAAAATGGGAAAGATCTATATTAAAAAAAAAAAAAGTTCCTACAGATTACCAAAGAAAAGCAAAAAGAAAGAAAAAGAAAGCCGATTAAACAACACAGCTTACAGATCCATGGCGAGGAGACTCAGCAACATGAAGAGGTCAGTTTTTCCCTTAAGTTAGTCTAATTAACTTAATGAGATACCAAGTTTTAAAAAACTGAACAGGAATTTTTAACTAGATACACTGTTTCTAATATTCCTGTTTTTTCAAAAAAGGGAAAACGCATATTAAAAAGAAAATTGATGCATGAAAAATTCCACTAGAATTTAACATCAGTTGTCACTAATTAAAACAACGGGGCAGCAACAACTCCACAGAGCCAGACGTCTACACAGACCTGAATGCGAACAGGCATTTACTGCACGGCAGAGGCCAGAGCGGAGGATGTGGCGTTGTAAATCATTGGGGAAAAAATACATCACGAATAATGCATAACTAGGTGCCCTACGTAAAGCTGGGTCCATAACCTCACACCCTCATGTGACTATAAATTCCAAAGAGACCCAAAATTTAATTTAAAAATAAAGTGAAATTATAAAAATACTCGAATAAACTCTGGGAGAAATATAACCCAAAACCCCAAAGGCATATAAGAAAACACTGACAGAGCGGTGGATACAGCTCAGTGGGTAGAGAGCTTGCTTAGTATGCATAAAGCCTTGCGTTCAACCTGAGCACTGTGCCCCCCAAAAAAACAATAAAAGGAAAAAAAATATTGATACATTTAACCACACAAAAATCTTAAAACTGTTTCATAGCAAAGTCCACAGGGATAGAACAAAAAGACAAGACTGTGATAAAAATATTTACAATTTATATCACAGATGGAGACTACTTTCCTTAATGTATAAAATGTTCCTAAAAATCATTAGCACAACTTAGTAAGAAGAAAAAGAGCAAAAAAAATGAACAGCTTTCATAAAAAAGTAAACACAAGTCTTGAACACAGGAAGAGATGCAGAAACTAACAAAAGAAATGCAAATTAAAAATTATGTTAAGAAAACAATTTTTTCCTAACATTGCAAAAGACAAAAACTTATTAGTATTGTGCTGGCACAGGCAGAGAATGAGTCACCTATTACAAATGGGAATGTAAACTGGTAAAATGCTGATAGAAAGTAATCTCAAAGTATCTATCCAAATCCTCTGACACAAGATCTTCTGCACATCTATCCCAGAGGTGCCCTAACACGTGCATAAAATAGGGTACACGGAGCCCTGCACAATTCTTCAATGCCAAAGTTTAAAAGCATCTAAAAGCCCATCAGTAAGGGACTGGCCACTAAATTATAATACATGCATGTAACAGAATATCATTAAGCCTTTTAAAAAGATTACACAGAGCAAAGAATCGAACTCCACGACACAGTAAACCTAAGAAGCGCAGTGCAGGAAGCAAGTGTAGGGGTGTGCTGTGGTATGTACAAGATGCCACAACTGAGGACAGAGAGTGCAAAAACAGAAGAGTGGAATTCGTATACATATGTATATACTTGCTTGATATACAAAATACCCCTAGAAGATTTTTTTTTCAGATACACTGATCCCAGTGGTTGCATCTAAGGAAGGGAACAGGATGGCTAAAGCTGAAGGGTGACAGAATGACTTTCACTGTATATCCTGTTACACATTTTGAATTCTGACCCATGGACAAATACTACCTACTCAAAAAACAAAATTGTTTAAAAAATAATGGCTTCAGAAAGTGAATAACAACATTAGAAAAGGTTTGTGCGACATGTGTTAACTGCAAAAGGCAGGAATCAAAGCTATATAAATAATATAATTTCAAACCATCTGTAATACATTAAATGTTTGAAAAGAAATCTACCAAAACAGTAACAAAATCTGCACCCAGAGAGCTGATTTTGTGTTGTTGTTTTAATTTCTTCTTTACCTTTCCTACAGTTTCCAGTTTTCAGAAAATAGAATGGATCAATTTGTAAAACAGAAGTAATTTAAAAATTTTATAGATTGTATATACACATAATTGTAGCTATCAGTTGTGGGGGAAACAAAGGCTAACAAGCAATTTTATCTCACCTCACCTAAAAAGTAAGAAACATTCTAAAACTCAAACCCACAGACCCTTAGCGTCAACTTTCCATTCAAAAATAAGAAAAAAGAAAAATCACTGGTTTTCAACACCAGGGCAGAGCTTTGTACCTGCTTCCTGAAGGGCTAAGAATACAAAGGAAACGGGCTTCACTCACATCAGTCTGAAGATGTGCAGGAGCCTCTGAGTTGTCATTGATCCTCCGAACGCTGTCATAGTGCTCTCCATACCGATACGCAATATGTAACTCCCTCACGCTGCTTTTGTCTGTACCCCGAATCTGCAGACACAAGAAGGGGAGATGCCAGAGAGGGTCTGTGGACTATCAATTTCTGGGCAAAAGCACCTACCTGTGTCAGATGCTAGCTGGAAACGTGATGGGGCTATGTCATTACTGATTTCTGAATTATCCTCCTCCCACCCTTCCATGCTTCAACGTGCTTAGTTAATATGTAATAATATGGAAATAAACCCATAAGAAAGCCTCTCCAAATACCAAGGGCAGCTTTACAACAAAGTCAGATAAGCTTCAGTTTCAGAGGCTTAGGACCTCACAGTCCCTCACACATACTACTCCTTCCAACAGAGAAGATGGGGTAGATCTAGATTTGAGGAGCGTAACGCTCAATCTGAGAGCCATCTTTGAGAATCTGAATGCAAAATTATAAAACTGTTAGAATCTTGAAAAGAGCCATAAAAATGGAGAGCTGGACATACTTCATTAGCTTCACAGTAAATCAACCTCTGTCCTTAAAGAAAAATAGCATCTTCCATCAACCACACATCACAGTATCAGCAACAAAGTCAAAATCCTCCACTTACACCAATTTCAAAACAAGACCGAGTTTAGTAAATACTACCACACTGCACGCACAGGGTATTCTGCATGAACGGCACCCCTGGGTACCACACAAGAAGAACAGTGCTCCCTAAAGTCATAAGCCCTAAGGTCTGGTCTGGGCAGATTAAAAAAAAAAAAAAAAAAAAAAAAAACCACTTCCATCTCCACAGAAACAGTAAAGCACTTCTGTAACCATCCCAGCAACTGCCCCTTTGTTAAACTCCCAACATCAACACCTTCTTTTGTTATTCCAAGTCACAAGCAGTTAAGAGACTATCATTATTATAACAGTATCTGTGATCAAAAACACAGAACAAAGAGGAACCAGACGCTGGGACTACTGAAGTTTTCCCCAGTGGAATACCTAGGTCTCAAAGTGCAGAGGGTCCAGTATGGTCACAGTGTGGAGCAACAGCTCCACTTGTTTCTCAGCAAGAGTACTGGGAAAGGCATGCTTTATCAGAAGCTTTGAACAGACACAATCTCTAAAACCCTTAACACTTAACAACAACACGCATGCATCATGAATACAAAAACCACCTGAAGAAGAGTCTCCCAGTTGTGAAGTGTGGTTTCCACGGCAGATTAGGGGACGGCCACACTGCTCACAGGAGCACATATTCCATTTGTAACAAAAGAAAGCAGGGTCAGTGTCTCCACGCCGTGAGCTTGAGCCTACTCATCACTAATGCAAGAAGAGGTCCTGCCCACACAGCAGGAACCAATGTGCTTCTGTTCTTCAGTTTTATATGAAGCTTACCAGGGAGGTGGGATGTGCAGAAAATCCAATGGAAATCACATACACCTATTTTAAAATGTATACTTCATCATTCAGCAATTCATGAAAGAGAACACTACAGTAACAAGAGTAAAAAGATCTAATTACACAATTATCTTCTGTAACTATGGAGGTAAATAAGAAACTAAAAAATTGCTAGCAAAGTAGGAAAAAGTAGGCTACAGTTACTGAGTTGGCCCTAAGTACTTTCAGTCACAATTAGGCCCCTTATGTTGTATATTCAAGAGTTGATGACTTCTGCCAAACGGCTAAGTTTAATGACAAAATTTGGAACAAAGGGTAACCAGTATCGGTGGCTCACACACCATTTCAAGCACCCTACTGAACAGATGACAGCTCTATCTGGAGTAAGTACCTTTAGTAACACCACCCCAAAGAACGTGCAGCTACCGTTTCACTCCTGCTCATTACAGCCCTCTACGGTAAAAGCCCATCAACCTAGGAGCACCTAACTTATTTTGTTGTAGCAGAATTTTGTTAAAAGGATGCTGTGCTGGACACAAAAAGCTGAATACTTCCATTTGTGTGACATTCTGAAAAAATAAAACTTTAAGAGACAAAACAGATTAGTGGTTACAAGAGGACAGACACTGTATGCAGGATCCAGTGACTGCAAAGAGCAAGCGGTAACTTGTGGTGGTGGAGTATTTAACATGTTGACGGTGGCGGCTGAACCGTCTGTCAAAACACAGAACTATATAGCTGAGCGGAGCGCAGTGGTGCATGCCTGTCATCCAGAGACCCAGAAGGCTGAAGCAGGAGAATGACAGGTTCAAAGCCTGCCTCAGCAACTTAGCGAGGCCCTGAGCAACTCAGCAAAACCCTGTCTCAAAATAAAATATAAAAAGGGCTGGGAATGTGGGGATGTGGTTACACACCCCTGGGTTCAATGCCTGGTACTGAAAAAAAAAAAAGAACCATACACCTGAAATGGGCAAGTTTTGCTACATGTAAATCATCTCTCTATAAATTTGACCTTTTTTTAAAAAATTTTTAAGGAGTACAGGTTATGATTAAGCAATTTACAAGGGAGTATACACAGATGTTATAACAAAAAAAGGGCACTGTGACCTTTATGATAATAATAGTAATATATAGGGAAAAGCGGGTCTGCACACACACGCACACACACAGCTGTATTTAAAATGTGCTGTGAAGACATCCTGCTGCGCATCTTTCCAATTACATTTCAGTGCTTTTGCAGCTAAGTGTTCGTGTACATGAGCAGAACACACTGAAATGCTACCCAGTGAGCGTCTCCAGGCCCTGTGACTGTGTGAGTTTTACTTCCCTTTATGGGTTTTTCTGAACCTTCAAAGTTTTCTACAAAGAACATGTTTTAATTTTCTAATTAAAGAAAGGTCAGAAATAGGAAGGTAGTGGGGAACAGAGGAACAGAAGTCACCCGCCCAGTCTTCAGAAGCTGAGCTACAAAGTGACAAGAAGCACTGTGAACTTGAGAATGAGCAGGGGGCGGAAGCCTGTATCACTGCAGAAAGTTTGGTCGGATGGACTGTTCGGGACATAAGGTTAATTTAGGACACCAAAGGTAAAGAAGGATGGAAAGAGCTGAACGGACAGGTTCTTCACAATGGGGTGGAAGGGAATCACTCATGTCTTAACAGTGTGCCACCCACAGCACACACCAGACATGTGCTCTAAAATCTTTTTGCTATAGAAGAACCAATGAAACCACCGTGTACAGCTAAGCAGAACTGAAATCAAGCCTGACACCCTAGACCCTGGAGTAAGTCTGCTGTTCAAAATACACTGTTAGCAACGGCCATTATAATGGATTTCGTCTTTGTTTCCCAAATCTCAAAACCAGAATCTGTAGGCACTAATCCTTTAAATTCTCACTTAGGTATTTTTAATGAATTATCTAAAGTATTTCCACATTAGGTTCTCTGTCCCCAAATCACCCAATTAACTGAGTGAATAACCATTATAGCATTTTAAAAGATTTCTGAAGTGTGCTCCAGACTCCCTTTGTACACGGCACAGGAATTAATTCCAGTCATTCCTAGATTCTCGTCTTTGATTGGACTCACAGTCCAAGTTTTTCTGTATGGTTTAATGTCACAGGTCAAGCCCTGGCATGTTAGGAAAGCTGATTATAAATTCCTGAAGAGGTGACCTACCTGCCACAGGGGGGCATTTAGTTGATGAATCACCACATTCAACTGATGATTTCTTGCAAAGGCTACAATCGCATCATTGCCGGCAAAAGTACCAGGCTTTGCCAAACTGGCCACTACATGGAAATAACAAAGAAGAACGCAGTCTTTATAATGAAGAAGCCAAATGCAAACATGCTTTGCTATTTATTTACTTCCAAAGAGTAAGAAGCAAGCTCACCAGCACAGTCACTAGCTTCCCCAGGGCCCATGCACTCAGCTGAGTGGACACTACGCAGTCCTAGGAGCACTAACCACTCCTTAAGGAGGATCCACACATCTATTCCTTCAACAAGTATTTACTGAGAACTTCCAGTAAATACAACAACACAGTAATCATAGCAGCTCACGCTAAGTAATGCTTACTATGCCTGTCAAGCACTGCTGCTTCCCACAGGCCTCTGGAAGCAGTGTTACTGTTATGAGTGCCACTCAGCAGATGGGGAAACTGAGGTGTAGAACAGTTAGTAACTGATCAGGGTCAGAGCCTACACAGGTGAGCTGAGATTTCACCCAGGCAGCCTGACCCTAAGCCCTGGCTAGTGGCCTGTTTGCTCTTAAGGAGTTTACAACCAGTGGGAGGAAACGGCCAGAAGATGTGCACTATTGATGCCAAAGTGCTCTGGGCACGGGGTGCGTAACACACAACACAGCCTTGCCCAAAAAGGTTACCAGCTCCTGAAGGATGACCTCTAACCCTCAGGACTGTCCCCGCTAATCCTCTGGACCACATCTGGTACCAGCCTTGTCCTGACACACCTCCAAACCCACCACGTGACCTTTCCTAAAGATATTCCAGGGGAAATTTCATATCACAAACTAAACACTCATTTCATCCAAAATAACATTTAAATAGGAAAAATGACACACTTTTTACAGAGCACTAAACCACAACATGTGCCCCACACACACATTACATTTATAAACTGCTGGCTCTCCGATAAGCTGTGTCTGTCATAGATAAAAAACGATCCCAGGAAGAGGGGCCAACAGAATTCAGACTGGCATAAATCACCTACTGGCAGTTTGATGCTATATATCTGCTGCCTAATAAAGGGATTCTTTTCTAGTGAGGAATGGGAAGGGCTTTAGGGTCAGTGATAACTTCCCCCAAAAATATCTTCCTCCCAACTGCCCCCTCTCTTGCTAACAGTAAAGGCACCAAGATGTACCCCCAGCGTAAACTTCAGAATCACCCTTGTCTGCTCACCATCCTGTGTCTTGGTCCCGGTCCTACGCCTTATTCCCAGCAGCTGCTTCAGGGGAGACCCTCCTCTTCCCTAACCTGGCCAATGTGGAGAGCCCACCTCCCCTCCCTCCCAGACTCCCTCCCAAGCATTCTCAGCATGGCCTCTGGAGCCCAGGATCAAAGCACAGGAGCAGCGCTTGCCCAGATGCTCAGGACACAGGTTCAAGCCCCAGCACCACATGCACAATGAAGTGTCAGAGCAACAAAAGCCACATGAAAAACTAAATAAAATTGATTCTCTCTTTCTCTCTCACTGTCCCTCTCTCTTAAAATAAAATAAAACACACACACAGGAGTGATTCTCTTTCCTGGTGGGACACATGTGGGCCTTGGGATGAAAATACTATTTGTAAAACATAAACTCCTCAGCACTTAGTGAAGCAGAGCCTCAGTAAATATTTATTTAAGTTAAAATCTAAAAGCTTTTATATATACGGTGGGGGGTGGAGAGGGAGACAGGCAGAGAGGGGGAGGGAAAAAGAGAGAGAGAGAGAGAGAGAGAAAGAGAGAGAGAGAGAAGGAATCAATTTTATTTATTCATTCATGCAGGTTTAGTTGCTCCGACACTTAGTTGTGTATATGGTGCTGGGGTTTGAACCTGGGCCCTCACGCACGCCAGTCAAGCGTGATATCACTGAGCCACTGCTCCAGCACCCATGTATATTTCTTAAATTGAACCTATTAAATAGCAATTAATTAAAATCAGTAACTGACTTAACTCAAAGAAAATAGGTTGTGCTGGAGTTTGGGGTGAGAAATTAACATGACTTTATTAATTTTTCTGATTATAAAAGTAATGCTTGATTATTTAACAACCAAAAAAATCTAGAGAATAATCATATTATCCTCAGACAATTAATTTACTAAAAACTTATTTTTAATCTTATGTAACTTAATGTTAAAAAAAAAAAACCCTACAGGACAGGTATTTGTTTTCATAGAAATACAAAAAGAGTGAGTTCTGAAAAATAAGTATGGCCAAGAAATAGAAACCATAAAACATTAGTGTCATCCCAGACGTGTTCTGCCGTGCATTCACCTCTTAAAATGGACAAATACATACACACTAATATGTATGCAGCCAGTTCTTCCATACCACTGACAAGAAATCAGGAATGGCTTTTTAGGTCAACCCATAGAACCCCCTTTTTTTTTTTTTTTGGTGGTTCTGGAGAATCAAACCCAAGGATTCATGTATGCTAAGCAAGCACTCCAACACTGAGCTACAGCCTCAGCTCCAATGCCACCATTTTTATTAAGAGCACATACATCTAAATCTATTGATTCCCAACTTCTCAGCATGCTGCCTATTACACAGTATGCAAATAAGTAGTTGATGAATAAAATGTCATATTTATGCCAAGCACACTCCTCGTGGGGAGGATGGTGGGTGCCAACAGACTTGATTAACCAAAGCATCCCTTATTCCTGAAGGACCCAGTGTCCCACGGTGAACTTACCATGCTTCTCAAAAGGAATGTCATCTTCTACAAAGGGTTCAAAATCTTCCCGCTGCTTTATCATGTAGTCCACAGTCTCTTGTCGGTGCTTGAGATGATTTCGTGAGTGTCCCTCCAACTGATCACCAAGGGCTCTAAACAGGCAATTGCTGTCAAAGCAAACATGATGGTCAAGACCTTTCAAAAATGAACTTAGTTCATTTAAAATAAATTATGCTTCATGCCAGGTAGCCCATGGAAATCTTTCACACCCAGAAAAGGCAAAGCTTCAAATCTGGGACTGGAGAGGTGGCTCAGTGGTACAGTGTTTGCCAGGGATGCATGAGGACCTGGGTTCAAACCTCAGCACCACATATTCAACAAAGTGTCAGAAAAACAAAAACCAGATGAAAAAGTAATTAAAATCGATTCTCTCTAAATAATAATAATAATTTTATTTTTTAAAAAAGCTTTAAGTCTAACAGGCCAGGATTCTTCCCAAGTGCCAGGGAGAGAGCTGAAGGGCAGACATTCAACCATATTCCCTTCTTGAGAGACATCAAACAAGGATTCTAGTTCCCACTTACCAGCTGGCTGGCTTGGGAAAGTCACTAAAGTTCTCTGGGCCTCAGCTGCTTCAACAAGTAGAGCTAGGGACACCCTAACTTCCTCAATACAGGGTACACCAGACCTCACAGGCCATTCTAAACCAGAGGGCAGTGATTCCCAGACCCCACTCCAAAATGATGTCAAATCTACTGCCTCCAATTAGGGAAACAGACATTTAACAAAGGGTACCCAAAAGATAGCCATTTGTCAAGACCCCAACAAAAATTGAATTCAGCATCCTGTAGGAGTGCGAAAAAGTAGAACAGGGGGCTGGAGCAGAGGCTCAGCAGTTGCAGCGCTTGCCCGGCATGTGCAAGGACACGCATTTGAATTCCAGCACTACATACACAATGCAACGAAGCGTCAGAGCTATGAAAGCCACACGAAAAACTAAATAAAATTTATTCTCTCTCTGTGTCCCTCTCTTTTATTAAAGAGAGAAAGGGGTGGGGGAGAGCTATGAGAACAATGCACCTGGACAAGGAACAGTTTACTATGAAAAGACACTCCCCCGCAATCCATCACCCAGGGAGCAACAATTCCAGTCACTCCTGCCAAATGAAAACTTTAAACACCGTATTTTGTTTTTCTAAAATTAAAATGCTAGTAATAAACTCTTAAGAGTTATCTTTATTTAAAATTCCCTCAAAGATTCCTAAAATTCCAAACATATCACAAGCACAGGAGCCCAAAAACAGAGACTGAACAAGACAAGTACAACAACCTGGTTTCCTGAAAGGAAGGAACCAGGCCACTCTGACGCCAGCTACCCAGCTTCACTCCAAACTGAACTCTTCCAAATGAAACACCACCGTAATACCATGTTCTAATTCCAAACAAACGCATCACTTTCAGAAGTTCAGACCAGCATGTATAGGAGAGAAAGGTCGTTTTTCAACTTAGAAAAAATAAGCTTCCAGTAGAAAGTTAAGAGGCAGGAATTTCTTCCAATGTGTAAGGATTTATATATTTATATTTTTGGCAGGCGAAGGAGAAGACAAAGTTTGATAAGGGTAATTCTACAGATTAGAAATCAAGAAGTATATATCCATCTGGGACAAGATTCTAGAAGGGACTGGTATATAGAGTTCTACGTACTAGACTGAGGTGCTAAACTCTAACAATGGCAGTCTCTTCTCAACCACTGAGGAAAAAGTAGACTAATGGATAAAACATTTTCTACTTCCAGCTGGTTTGGGTTTTTTTAATTTTTTCTTTTGTTTTGCTTTTTTAGTACCAGGTATTGAGCCCAGAGGTATTCACCCACTGAGCCATATCCTCAGCCCTTTTTATTTTTTATTTTAAGACTGGGTCTCACTAAGGACCTAAGGAATAAGTTGCTGAAGCTGGCTTGGCTTATAATCCTCCTGCCTCCGTCTCCTGAGCTGCTGAGATTAAAGGTGTGTCACCATGCTTGGCTTTTTTTGTTTTTTTTTTTTTTTGGTACTGAGGATTGAACCCAGAGGCACCTAACCACTGAGCCTCACTCATTCCCAGTCCTTTTCATTTTTTATATTGAGACTGGGTCTTACTAAGTTCCTGAGGTTGGCTTTGAACCTGTGATCCTCCTGTCTTCAGCCTTCCAAGCTGCTGCCATGCTCTTCTCACAAGCTCTTCTTAAACCTTTAGCATCTGCCGCCGCTACACTATCCCTGAATCTAGTGTAAGTATGATTTAGCACAAAATTACGTATGCTGCTACATTTTTAGTGTATTCGTGCATTACAGTTATACACAATAGTGGGGTAATTCTGCCATACGCAGAAGTGCATGTAACTCAGTTTTCTCCATTCTAATTCCCAGTACTTCCTCTTTCCCTCCTCTAAGCTGCTGGTCTGCCTTCTATTGATCTTTTAATTGGTGCGTTAGTTATATATAAAACTGGAATGAATCATGATAAATTCATACATGCAAAGAGCATAATTTGGTCACCTGCATTCCCAGGTCTTCACCTTTCCCTCCCCTCCTCTCTGCCCCAGTTACTTATATTTAATACATCAAATTCACAGTATTCCATAGATATTAACATGTTTATTAAGAACTTTTAGTAATGTGGGCAAATGTTCTCCATAAGACCAAACAGCAGCACTGCATGAGCACGGACATGATCACCAGTCCACTACGCACACAGAGAAACACACAGAAATGCACACAATGACAGACACCAAAGCCACCACCTGAACAGCTCTTGCGATGCACTGCCGACTGCTGTAAATACTTTACTGTACTGAATGTACTTGGTCTGCACAACTCTGTGACAGTTACTACCATCATCCCTCAAGGGTAACTCGCCCAAGGTCACAAAACTAGTAGATGGTGGGCTCAGGACTCAAACCCAGTCTGTATTCTCACTCAGTGTCAAAGTCAGCTATCATCATCCCTACGCAGAATAAAAAGCAACTGTCAAATGTACTTAATCTACTTCTCATTTACCAAACTTCCTCTGAGCCCACTAAAAACAAGTCAAGATAGAGCAGAATCACTTGATTTCCTGACAGGGTTACAGAGTAGCAACACAGGAAACGCGACAAACACTACCTATCTGGGGCTCCCTCAGGGAACCCAACAAAAAGCACCTGAGACACTGAGAAGACAGCAGCATGGCCCTGAGGACCTCTAGCAGATCCAGCCGCTTCCCGAGGCCACACTCCCAGCATCCCACTGCAGCAGAGCTTCTTGCCCTTCACACCAGGGACATTCAGGGAGTCCTTTGTTGTGAGGACTGACCTGTGCACTGTGTACTTGGAGGCTTCCTTGGCCTCAGCCACCAGTAGCACACCACCTCCTCCCTCTCCATCACCTGCAACAACCAAAAACATCTCCTGACGGTGCCCAACATCCCCTGGGAGGTAAAATCACCCCTGCTTGAGAACACGGTGCTTTAGGGATACATGTAAGGTCTTGCATCTGAGCTGACAAAACAACCCATTACAGAACACAAGCACCACACCGCCAACAAAAAGCAAGCCTGCAGCAAGCAGCTACGCCAGGCTACTCAAACTACTCAGACCAGAACCAACAGAAGCGGGAAGAATGCCCACTACTTTCTTATGGTAACATAACTTTGTTCATTATCTTTTATCCTAAGGGTACTCAAAAAAACCTCACTTCCCACCCGTCACACACAGAACACTGCCCACTGAAATGATAAATCTGACGTCGCCATATTCAGAACCATGACACCAAAGAGTCCTGCGACCCCAGTGAAGAACTGGTGAACAGGAGGGGCTTAGCTTCCAGGAGTCCATACAAGAGTAATTATCACTTTATCCTACACTATCCAAACACAGGGACCTCAGAAGTTGGACACCTGAGCATCATCCTGGTCAAGCTAGCCTCTCCCCACCCCTCGCCCTCACCTGGATCCTTACTTCTAACCTTCCATACTCCTATTACCCCATACAGCTTGCGGATGTCTCAACATAACGTGCTCCCAGGCCTCTGCATATACTCCTCAACCTGGCCTGTTCTCTTGGGATGCTCCTGTTGGTCCTGCATGATGCAACCAATCAGAGAAAGACCTGACAGGCATCTAGTAGTGTAGCCTGTGAATTACCTGCTGAATATACTGAAAAGGCCCTCCTGACCACAAGTGTTAGCCACTTCCTTCTCAACCAGTCCTGCTACAGTCACCAACAGTCTCCCTGCCCACCATCTATCTATAATCTGTTCTCAAGGCATGGTCCAAGGAACTGGGGAGGTAGGAAGGTCTTCTGAGACCTTTCAGGGTATCTGTGAGTTCAAAAACTTAAGATGTCACCACTTACCTTCTTCATTCTCATTCTCACACAAGGGTACAGTGGAGTTTAAGAGGCTTTGAGTAGCTGAGGTTATCACCCATGTCAGATAAGGGTACCTAATGGAAGGTGTGTTTTATTCCTGTGTTTTAAGAATTTATTTTACTTTCCAACGTAGTAAATATTGGTAGCAACAACTCAAACAATAGCTCTTGGTTTTTAAGAATGCAAAGGATACCTAAGAACAAAACACTTGAGACCCAGTGCTACGAACTCCTAATGAATGTGCCAGGGTCTTCAATGTGTCACCAATACCTTACTCCAGCAATGTGTGTTGGAGTAAGTGGGGAAGGATGCCCTCTGCAGGGAGGGGGAGAAGTAGTACCTACCACATTTCCCACCACCATATGAAAGCTCTCTCAAGGCTTGACACTCCCAGTACTAATTCCCACTGTGAGCAGCTTTGCTGTACTTATTCCCAGCACCTTGACATGGAAATTCCCTCGCCCTCTGACAGACACAAACAATCCAATCACTTGCAAGGAAGGGCCCCACCCCATCCCACCGTATTCCATTGGCACAGTTGGTTTAATACAGTGCGCTTATGTATGGTCTCTAAATTTTCCTCTCAGCAAATAGGTACTGTGCATGGGACATGTCACTGTGCTAGCTGTGGTGAATAAATGCAATCAAATTCTAATTGTGACTTAAGCCACCAAGGCCAGAGGGTGTGGCCACCTCTATGTGAACAGAGAAATCCAATTTGCCTGGGAGCACAGAAGGAAAGGTAGAAAGGGAAGCTAGGGCGGGGTTATTAACAGCACTGATCAGCAAGCGCCATGTAATGGGAGATTATGAAAACACCTTCCCCAATTCCTGCCTAAGGAGACTGGGTGGTCTGGAGCGTCACCCTGTTCTTTCCTCTGCCCAGCCTGACCTCTCATTTGAAGGGATGAAAACCTAAGCCAGGTTATGGGCTATCATCCATACACACCTGGCAACCAGACCTCCTTTTCCTCTGTCCTTGCAATAGGGATGCTCTCCTCCTCCCCCTCCCCCTCATCATTTTCCTTCTTCCACCCATGCTCCTAGATCCCCATCTCCTTTCTTGATGTTACTTTTCCTTTCCTTCCTCCATTCCCTCCCCCTAGCCCCGACTCATTTATCCCGTGTGCTCTAAAAGAGCTGAACCTGGATTCCAGTCCAAGCCCCAAGCAAGCTCAGGTAAGCACGTCTGCTAACAGCAGAGAAACTAAGGCCCATGAGCAGCCTTCAGCGGGGCGAACAGCAGGCCCGGGTGTAGAAGGGGCCACCGGCAACAGCAAGGACCCAAAGGGGGCAAAACGTTACACCTAGGGGGCCGACGCCTCTTCTATTCCTCACTGCGACGGCCCCATCTCATTCCTTCAGGTCCCGGCTTAAGTGCCACCTCTCCGAGAGTCCTGCCGGGCCCCCAGTCCCAGCTGAGCGTGCGCCAGCTTCTCCCGCAGGCCCTTCTATTTCCCCCCGCGGCGTGGGCCACGCCTGGCAGCCGCGGGCTCGCTGCGCGCGCCCCGGGGTAGGAACCTGGGCAGCGCCGCTGCCGCCGGACCCGCGCCCTCGCGTGGGTGCAGACTCGCAGGAGGCGCTCGGGACACCGGATGGAAAGGAAAGACGGGAGCGGCGACGGTGGCCAGGCCAGGCCCGGCGCGTCCCCGGCGCCGCCTCCCGCGCTCCCGGCCCGCCTCACCCGTCCCCCGGCACCTCCCGCAGCTTCAGCCCCAGGGCCTGCAGCTGGTTGGCGAAGCTCACGAACTCCTCCTCGCAGCCGCCGCCGCCACCCGACTCCGGCCGGTTCCGCCGCTCCTTGGCCAGGGCCCGGCGCGCCGCCCGCTCGTCCCGCTTGCGCTCGGCCTCGGCTTTCCTGCTGCCGCTGCCAGGCCGGCTCCTTGCCACCTGCTTTCGGGACATGACCCCGGCCCGCAGCGGCGCTAGGCAAAGCCGCAGGAACCGCCGAGCGGCCGCCTTAGTGCGGACGAGGAGAAGCCGGGCGGGCAACCGAGCCCGGCGACGGCAACGCGTTCACTGCGCCTGCGCGGGCGCCGGCATCCCGGTCACGTGATGGATCCCCGCCCCCTTCTCCGGGGGCTCGGCCGGTAGGCACCATAGAGAGAGCTGGGAAGCCTAGAGCGGCGCCCGCGTGGGCTTGCACTGCTCTTCCCCCTGGCGGTGGGAGGTAGCAGTGAAGGAGGTGGGACCAGAGCGCAAGAAGCCCAAAAAACATCCAGGGGAGGACGTTTGTAGGAGGGTGGGAGACGGAGCAGCGGCAAAAGTTAGGAAGAGACATCTGTGGAAGCTGGAATACATCGGGAAGCAGTACGTTAGACGGCTAAGCTAATAATAACCTCAAATTGTTTGATTCTTTACGCAAACAGGGGGCTGACTCCCTAGGATACCTGGAGGAGGGTGGGGGACAGGGTTGGGGAGGGATTAGGAAGGATATCTAGGAGCCTGGAGGGTGGGAATATGGGGGAATCATCTCAGGAGATCTCTGACCTCCAACAGATATCCATTTAACTCAGGGGGTCTTCTGGGGGAAACATAGAGACATGGGGAACCCAAGCGGGGCATCCATGACATGGCATTAGCCTTGGATAACTATGTATATATACATTTGTTCTTTCTTGATTGTGTGACAATGTTTCCACCTCAATTGTAACTCCATATTCATCTAATTAAAAAAAAGAATGCTAAAAAAAGGAAGAGAGGGAAAGGAAAAAAACAAGCTAGGGCTGGAGCTGGAGCTCAGTGGTAGAGCGCTGGCCTAACGTGCACCAAGCTGTGGGTTCCATCCCCATCGCTGGAAGAATAAAAGAGAGAGAGAAAAACTGAGCCTAGCGTTGCAAAGGACACTTTCAGATGACGCATTCTTGTTTGTTTATCCCCCAAATTACAGCGATCGGAACCTGAGAGGTTAAATAACTGAAAGATCAGAGAGCTAAAGAGACAGAGCTTTGCCCTGCCTCCAAGCCCCCCACCCCCACTTCTTCCTCATTCTGGCCCTTATTTCTTAGCCCTCTCTCTTCCCACAATAATATCCCTGTCTTCTCCTCCTTTGGATTCTGTAACCAATCTCTTACAATCCCTGAGAATGTTCCTTATATTTCTGCCTTTAATCTTACTTTCTCATCTACCTACATGTTCCCCGTTAGCAATAGCCTCCACTTTCTCAGTTATAACTAGCATCTCTCTGTCTAATTATCAATATGTAAATAAATCTCATTTCCGGGCTTGGTGCCAGATATAGCATGGAATTAGAGAGACATGATGACGGCCTTCAAGCAGCCCAGAGTGCAGTGGCATTGATATAGGTGCAGGTGCTCTCAAGAGGGAGGTACAGGGTGTTGGGGAGGGAGTGAGAAGTGGAGTAAAGAATGCAAAGAAGTCTTCCCAGAAGAGTTGAGTTCTATGCTGAAGCATAAAAGATGAATAGAACTTGGCTGAGTACAGAACAGAGGAGATTGCCTCCAACACCAGAACTGGGTTTGGAGGAACAGAAGGAACGTGGGACTTGAGCTGTGAGGCAGGAAATGGAAGTGATCTAGAATAGAAGAAATAAAAAATAAGCTAAGAGGAAACAAAGGAATAATAAAAGAACATCGTTGTAACTGAGGCTCCGCATACCTTTCAGGGCCATCACTCCTGAAGCCAGCCTCTCTCCTGGGACTGTCGCTCCAAAATTTCTGGGAAATCTGTAAATCTTAAAGTCACCCTGTGTTCACTCACCTATGAAAGTTACCTTGTGCTCTGTTAATTAATCTTTGCTTAAGTTAATTATTGGTGGGCTAATTAAATTAGACCAAGTAAAGAGGTATGACATTTCAAGAAATCTATGACTTAGGGGACTTTCCCAGTATTATCTACCAATCAGATAATAGAGACAGCCCAACGATCCTGAGAACAAGCAGATTATGCCATCCCTACATACCTTCCCATGCCCACCGGGTTTCCTTTAGGAGGAGCCAAACCCCCAAACGTGTCTCACTCTCAAGATGAATGTGTATCCCTACCCCAAAAGGTATCTCTCAATGAAGATAGCCACAGTCTCCCTTCAATGTGTGCCCGCTTTCTAAAATAAATCTCTGTGTCTCTGGCACATGATGAAATTCCTTTCTGGTATATCCAAAAACCCCACTTGTTCTAAGTCGAGCTCCCCCACCCCACCAGGAACTCCTCAGGACCCTATTCCAGTGACAGAAGGGTCATGCTGCAGTTTGGATATGGTTCATCCCCCTCGCAAAGGTTCCTGGGGATCTCCAGTATGGCAGTGTAATGGTGCTGGCAGCTTGCAGAGATGAGGCCTGGTAGATGGTAACTAGGTCACCAGGGCTGCACACTCGTGAATGGCTTAGTGCTGTCTTTCTAAGCAGGTCGTTGCAAACAAGGCCCCGCACCTAGGTTTCTTCTGCACCTAGTTCCTTTTCTGCTCTTCCACCCTGTTGTGACACAGCCAGGGGGCCTTTGACAGAACACTGGTGCCACCAGATTCATGAACCAAATAAACCTCTTTACTTATAAAAATCTCAACTATTTTGTTGTAGTAATACAAAATGAACTAAGGCTAGATCTGGCAGGATCTTACAGGCCATATGAAGGGGCTTAGCCCAAGTCCTCAGAGTCATTGGGAGGCACTGAAAGGCTTTACTCAGGGGACATATCATGTTCATGTTTACAAATGTGACCATGCTATAGCAAGAAGAATGGGCTGCAGGGGAATGCCAGGTAGACCCAAAGACCCAAAGGTGTCAGAGGCTATCATGGTGATGGCTGGGGCTGGGATGGAAGGAAAAGTCGACTGGAAAAACAGATATCACATGCAAATAAAATTCATGAAACCCAATTGGATTTGTTGCTGTGGAATGTTTAGTGTGCTTCACGGTTCCTGAACTTCCTCCTCTACAAATCCATCCTTTTGCTCAGGAAGAGAGCGTGCTCCGTGACCGGCCTCACCCTGTCCTGCGCAGACATTCCGGGGCTGGTACTGACCGCTCCGCTTATATGGAGAAAAGTGGAGATGTGGCTCTGGGCATGGAAAGACCCCAGACCAGATGGCAGAGACCTGGATTCTGCTCCAGGTCTGTCACTCGCTGACTCCATGGTCTTGGGCTAGTTGCTCAATTTCCCTCCCTTCCTTTTCCTTGTTGGCAAAATGGGAATGAGGACAGTGAACACCACCTGTGACAATGACAAACTTTTATGGTGTTTACTATGTGCCAGGCACTATCCTAGTTGCTTCAGATATCCTATCTTGTTTAATCATTACAGCATATTACTATATGCTGTTTATCCCCATTTTATAAATAATAAGACTGAAGCACAGAAAGGTTAAGTAACATGCGCCAAATCATATAGCTCATAAGTAGTAGAACAGGATTTGCAGCCAGGCCATCTGGCTCCAGTATGTCCTCTGAATCACTATGTCATGCTGTGTGTGTAACTTCTCACAAATGACAAAGCACCCTATACAACACAAGGATTTTATTTCATTAGTAACTCTTTATGGTTCACATAGTTATTACTGCTACAGTCTTTCTACCCTCTCTGTTATCTCACAACTCTTGCTGGATTTTTCTATTTAACTTACTCTGCATTAAAACAGATCGCAAAGATATAGAGCCCTCTAAGACTGGATGTGGTCTCACTTTCAATAAGTTATTGAATTTTTGAACCTCACTTTTCTAGTCTGTAAAATACTAATAGCATAAGAACAGAAGGGGGATTTGTAAAGGTCGGATAAAAATGCAAAGCCCTGAGCACACAACTTAATGAAGTTGGGGTTTTTCGTAGGTTTTTGTTTGTGTGTTTTTGTTTTAGAAAGAATCAGTTTTATTTCTTTTTTTCATCTGGTTTTTGTTTTTCCAACACTTGGTTGTCTATGTGGTGCTGGGGTTTGAACCCAAGTCCTCACATATGCCAGGCACGTGCTCTATCACTGAGCCACTGCTCTAGCTCCAGTGAAGTAGTTTTGATCATTTTTTGGACTGTCAAAAACTCACAGGCTCAGGAGCAAAGACTGACACTCCAAACTTCAGAATCCAGAGAAAAAGAGTGTCACGCAGAACACATGGGAAACCAGAAATCCAAAAGCTAGCCCTTCTTACAAAAAGCTTCTCCTGCCTTTCAGCCCACACATAGAACTTCAACTGAGCTACTTTTATTCTTTCACCTCAGGGCTGTGCTAGACAGTGACTCTAAGTGCAAATCAATGCTGCTTATCAATGGTATCTACAGGCCAAGCGGAAGGAGTGCTTGTGAATAAAACAGATGTTCTGCCAGCCATCAGACTTAATTAAAAGAAGCGTCAAACCTCATTAGGTAGCATTTAGTACAAATTAATAAAAAGTTTAGTGGAATTTTAGTGAAACAATATAGCTTTAGGACCTTCAAGAACACACTGTCAAGAATGTGGGGAAGTGAGGACTCTCACGCATGGCTGTTGGGAGCTTAATGAGTCTAGCCCCTTTGGAGAGTAATTGGGCTGTATCTGGCGATGTTTTATATGTCCAGTGCCCACATCTCATTATCTACTCAAAAAAACAGAAACATGGTAGTCCCCCTTGACCGCAGGGGACATGTTCCAAGACCCCCAGGGGGTGTCCAAAGCTGTCTAATACCAAACCCTATTTATATTGTTTTCCCTCTACAAGCACACCTATGATAAAGTTTAAGTTACAGATTAAGCACAGTAAGAGATGAACAAGTACTACTAATAAAATAGAACAATTGTAACCATATACAGTAATAAACCTGGTAGTGTCAGTACTCTTGCACTTCAGGGCCACTATGAAGCAAAACAAGGGGTTACTTGAACACAAGCACTGGGATACAATAACAATCATTCTGACAACTGAGGCGGCTCCTACGTGACTAAGCAGGTGGGTAATGTATACAGCATGGAAACACTGAACAAATGATGACTCACATCCCAGGTGGGAGGGAGCAAGACAGCGTGGAATTTCATCATGCTACTCGGAACGGTGTGCAATGTTCATTTCTGGAATTTTCCATGTCATATTTTTGGACCGCAGTCAACTGCGGATAACTGACCCCACAGAACGCAAAACCATAGGGTACTCATGAACCACATCCCATTATCTATCCTAAAGCAAATCATGTATGCACGCACACTGGATGGACTGTCCCACGATGTTTAAGACGTAATGGAGTGTGAAAGCTAAAAATTAGAAACACCATAAATATTTGCCAGTAGGAAAAAGGCTTCTTGAATTATGGGACAGTCATTAGTATTATGCAGGTCTAAATGAACTCGCATGGATAGCTCTCTAAACACGTGGCTTCATGAAAAAGCATATGGCAGAGTAACCCCTCCTGGGTGGCCTGTGTGCAGAACGCACCACCACCAATGTCACACAGAAGAGTTCCATGTTTCCGATGGTGTCTATGCAAACTTAAAGATGTGGAAAATGGTCTAGAAAGACACATACCAAGTTGATAGTAATGGGAAGGGAGAAAGTGACCTTATCCTTCTTTTGTAAGTATTTTTTTCATGAGGGCAATGTGTTCACATATCAAGTGTATAATTACAATTAATAATGGTATTCCTATGATACTAACAAAATCTATTCTTTCCTTCAAATTGAAGCCGTACAGAGTTCTTCTGGGGACCAACTTTTATCAGCAAACATGAGTTTGTAATAACCATATCGCTTGCCTTGCCAATGGGCATGACTTTAAATCTTGGCATCATGCCCTCTCCTCTCTGGCCGTATCAGCTCCGATCAACCTCAATTTGTTAATTTATTCTCCTAGTGCAGAGAGGCTCTCCACATCAAGTTAAATATCAACTCAGCCATGTCTGAATGGTCACAGATTACGTATTTCTAGAGCGTAAGTGAGTGATAGCTCACTATCTGATGGGTGCAGAGAACATACATAGACATCAATCATCAGTTAAGGCAAAGGGCAGCCCAGCCCCTACCTAGACGCACTCCGCAATTGACTCTGGACACAGGAAGGATGCTCTGTGCATGCGGTGGTTGTCTGACAGTTTGTAAGGACAAGTTCAGGGTGAGAATGCCATGGGAGAAGTGACAACTCCAGAGAAGGGTCCAGGGAATTCCTGGAGGGGAGAGGAAATTCAATTTAGGACCCCTGGGATTCTTGACATACATTACAGAATTTCAGCATGAGCCGGAAAAAAGTTTATTTAGGAAGTAGATACACGTTCTATGGAGAATGTGGGCTATCTCAAGCCCTGCCTTGGGCTGAGGGATTTTTTTTTTTAAGAGAGAGGGACGATGAGAGAGAGACAAAGAGAGAAACAATTTTCATTTAGTCTTTCATGCAGCTTTCATTGCTCCGATACTTCTTTGTGTACGTGGTGCTGCGGTTTGAACCCACATACTTGTGCTTGCTGGGCAAGTGCTGTAACCTCCGATCACCACTCCAGCCCCTGGGCTGGGGTATGTATGGTAAGGTCTGGGCTAGAGGTGAAGCCACTAGCCATTTTCCCCTGGCTTGCATATTTTCTTCATTTTATAGGGGCATGGGCAAGGGCCTGTTGCTCAAGATTTACAGCTATGCTTTCTACACTTCCATGGCTCATGCGTTTCCTTTAAGACTCAGTACATCCTCCTCTTTATCCTAAATCCCTGTCTTGGAGTCTTTGGCACCATGGCAGTCTTTAATTGTTTTTACCTAATGTGAAAATGCACCATGTGATTGCCTTTAGTGACAGTCCCCTAACAAGCCACAGGGAAGAGTGCTATCCACAGAAGTCCCACTCTGTTTCTGTTTTGGTGGTAGTGGTGATGATACTGGTTATGATGGTGATGATGATGGTGGTGGTTGT
>PVKS010024009.1:0-26327 GCA_004027875.1 Aplodontia rufa | reverse complement strand
CTTTGGGAGACATTATTGGTCTACTACAGTCCTAATTAACATCCTAGATTACCTGCAGCCTTGTTACCAGAAGCCACACCTGGGGACCTGCATAAAATTCATTTTTCCTTTTGCACTGTTTTCTTATTCTTATGCAGGCAGAATAGAATAAGTTCTGGCTTAGCTGCCAAGAGTAATCTTAGTCTGTTCAGACTGCCATAACAAAATACACTGACCAAGTGGCTTGTAAATAACAGAAATTTATTTCTCACATTTCTGGAGACTGGGAAGCTCAAGATCAAGGTTCTGACAGTTTAGGGTGGGTGAGGGCAGGCTTCCTCCTAGGTGGCCACACCCTTACATCCAGCTGCAGAAGCTGGGAGAGCTCTCTCTATGGCCTCTTTTGTAAGGGCACTAGTCTCTTTCACTAGGTTCTGCAAAGACCCCACATCCTAATTCCATCACCCTGGGGGTTAGAATTGTGACATGAATTTTGAGGGGTCCCAAACAATCAGACCCTAGCATTTACTTTAGAGTATGATGACTGTTTCTTAAGACCATGAGTCTGATCTGTACTTTGGGAAATTGATGAGCTCACTTGTCCAAAAATATTTACAAATCCATCTGATTGACTATAAATTTCTCCCTGTGAAGCTGTCCGAGCCCACGGACAGTAGGTTTCCTGGTTACACTGTCACTTTCATGGCCCTCTACACACCCGAAATGCACATTATTCTTGCTTTCATGAGGATGTACTCCTCACATATACCTTTAGTGGGTGCGAAGTCATGTATTTTTTTCTATTTTCTGGTAAAGTTTCTAAACCAATTCTGCTCTTTTGAAGAAGATTTTCATTCCTAATACAAGTGTGCTGATTTTACAATGTATCCAATCTGTTTGTGCTTAGAAGACTGCCGGGAGCAAAAAACTGAATCATTTCACGGAATCAGTGAAAATCACTCCTCAAAACATTTTTCTCTTTGCCACTTAGATAATTCCTTTGCATTAAATTCAACCTCTGGAAAACTGCTAGAAGCTGATCAACACACAAAAATGAATATTTTCCTTCAGGACAGTGAGGAATGGACAAGAATATTAAATCTAGATTCTATAGGACGTCTCAAGTCTATCTACTTTTGCTTTGATTTTTCAACAATGTCCTTTTCTGCTGTTACCATCCATAAACCAACCCTCCTTCCCTGTGAATGTTAGTGCCTCTGCTGATGTCCCTCTCTCCAACAATCCTGTCTGAACGATTGGTGACTGGCTATCTACAGAGCCCAGTCTCCTCAAGCTCTACAGTAATCTGGTCCTTTGCTCATCTCAGCTGCTCCCTTTGTGGTCATGTCTCACTTGGTGGCTTTGAGAATTACCCACAGCTATGACTCCCACAATCCTCAATTTCCAATAATTATCTTTTTTTTTTTTTTTTCTGGGCTGAGTACTGAACTCGGGGCCTTGCATGTGCTAAGCAAGCGCTCTGCCACTGAGCTAAATCCCCAACCCCTCCAACAATGACCTTATCACCACCTGCTATATTTCTAGATAACTACTTCTGTCCACCCCCCAACTCCAATAACCCTTTAACCAGCCAGGATCTGAATCTGCTGTCTTCCCACACCCTACTTGTCCTCTCTTGTTCCTTATCCAACCTCAATTCTGTGGTCAATCTTTATAAATATATATTTGTGTGTGTGTGTGTGTGTGTGTGTGCTAGGGATTGAACCCAGGATGCTTAACCACTGAGCCACATCCCCAGCCCTTTTTTTCTTTACTTTGAGACAAGATCTTGCTAAATTGCTCAGGGCCTCACTAAGTTGCTGAGGTTGGTCTTGAACTTGTGATCCTCCTTGCCACAGCCTCCTGAGCCACTGGGACCAGTGTATAGCACCATGCCCAGGCCATGGTCAATCTTTTTTTTTTTTTTAAGAAAGATAAAAATATTGAGACAGAGAAAGAGAGAATCAATTTTATTTATGTTTTCATCTATTTTTTTGTTTGTTTGGTTTTCCAGCCCTTAGTTGTGTGTGTACTAGGGCTCGAACCCAGATTCTCAAGGATGCCAGGAAAGAGCTCTACCTCTGAGCTACCTCTCTAGCCCCCATGGTCAATCTTAATAAGCACCTTCTTGTACTCTTAATGCTCTTACTCATCTCTCTTCATCACACCATGTTGGCACAAGCTTAACACTGATCAGCCCCACCAGCTCGTTGCGTTCCTTACCGTGAATACTTACAAGAATCTCTTCCCCTCCTGGCTTCTGTGCTCCTGTCCTCTGGCTTCCCTCCTGAACGAGCTCCCTGGGTTCTTCCTTGAAGTTCCCTCTCATGCTCAAGCCTGATTCCTATTGGAGGATTCCACTGCAGCAATCTCCCCTCTTACAATATCATATTTTCTTTCTTCTAATGATTTGTAGCAGCGTATGCACTGGCTATTATTTCTAACATAGTTTTTTAAAGTCTGATTTCTTGCTAGTGCATGGTATGGTGGGCTTAAAGTAATAGGGCCAGACTCCATAAAATGCTATATTAATTGTGCTGCAAACCCAGGACCTGGCCTTAACTGCTCTAGGGAACCCCAGGTGTCCTCTCAAATCATTCAAGAGCAGGCATGTCCTCCCTCTTGACCCTTCTCTCTCTGCTCCCATGGCCCTTTAAATCATGTCCAGTTAGGCGGTTCCATTTATTTCTTCTCTTTAGGTTGACGCCTCTAGCTCTTCTGCGTGCTTTCTGCGTGTTCACTAAATAGCTGCCCATTAGCCAGGCTCAACTTTCCAACTGTGTGACCCTATGCATTATCCTTCGTATGTGGTGCCATCAGGGAGCCAGCGCAGGACACAGCGGGTGAGGAGAGCAGGGTCCCTCTCCTGGGAAAGTCTCCCGTATTCCCTGGGCTTCCCTTTTCTATCAGGACACGTGGTTTCAGAGATCCAGGAACAAGACAGTGTTGTGAGAAGCACATGTAAAAGGAACAGATTTTCAACATTTCCATAAAGACAGAAAGGCCTGTTTTGTTCAGAGTCAAGGTCAGAGGCATACACTTCCTCCTCCCGCATCCCAGTAGCTGGCCCACAGGCTGATGCACAGAGCAAGATGAGGTAATGAGCTTGGTGAAGCCAGTACCATGCAGAGCTGAGTTAGTCAAGCTAGATGTCAGGCTGGGAGCTCACTCTGACACCCTGCCCAGTCACCTGTGGCTCACACAATCTGCACTCAACAATTGCTGACCTGTTCCAGCTCAAGGTTTTCGTGATTTTCAAGGTCATTGCCAGAATCTGCGTACCCTGTCCTGGTAACGGTGCCTGAAGCTATGGGCCTCCTGGCTTCCCTCCTCCATCACCTCCTCCACCACTGTTCTTACCAATTCTAGGACCCTGGTTCCCCTCCAGCCATGATCTAGAGGCAATGTAGATGGATGGTGCTTATGAACTCTGAGGGCCGGTTTCGCACTTCTTTTTCTTTTTCTTTCTTTCTTTTTTTTTTTTTAAGAAAGAGGGAAAGAACAAGAGAGGGAGAGAAAATCAATTTTATTTAGTTTTTCATGTGGCTTTCGTTGCCTCAACACTTCCTTGGGTACGTGGTGCTGGGTCTGAACTCGCGTCCTTGCGTATGACAGGCAAGCGCTGTAACCACTGGGCAACGGCTCCAGCCCTGGTTTCACATTTGTATATCCTAATTCTTTAATGGTTGCCTGGAGCTTTTTACATTTTTCCCTCCTTAAAAGAACAACAAAACTGCAACCCTGGTCACTAATTTATTGGGGGAGAAAACAGAACAGTTAGAGGTGAGGCAAAATGAAGTTCACTTCTGTTAGTTGGCTTTGCAGCTTCAATCAAATCTGCTATCTCTTCTTCTCCTCCCAAACGGAGGTAAGAATGGATGCCCCGCCTCCCTAGAAAGCTATTGTGACAACATAAAGATTGTCCAGATTGACAGCTGGCTTTATGCATCAACTTGGCAAGCTACAGTATGCTGTTATCCAATGAAACACTTATCGTGGTGAGGGCTGTGAGGGTATTTGGTAGCGGTGGTGTAACACCTCCCATCAGGTGACTTTAAATTAAGGCGACTACCCTGGATGGCACGGGTGGGACTCACCCAATCAGTTGAAGGCCCTAGAGCAGAACTGGGATTTTTGGGAGAAGAAATTCTGCCTGAAGATTTCAGCATCGACCCCTGCCTTCCCCTACTGGTCTGCTTCGGGGCAGAATCTGACCCATATAGTACTGACTCAGAAAGATAACGAGCAGATACAGGAAGATATGTGATAGGTGTGGGAAGAGCTGTTGGAAGGGAAGAAGGCATGGGCTTTAGGCATGAAATCCATCCCAGTCTGTGCCAACCTCCACTGAGGCCTGCAGGAGGGAGGGAGGGAAGCAGAAGCTGAGGCTGAGGGACTGAGGTGGGGACGTCACTCAGCCCATGGCCGTGGGGAGAAGGGATGCCCCACTTTCTGCTAAGGGACCTCTGGCACTTTCTGTTTCAGGACTATGTCACAGCCTTGGACTAAACAGTCAGGGCTGGGCCTGAGCTGGCCCAGGTTGCTGAAGGTGCACTGTGAAGGTTCTCTGAGGGGTCACTGCTTCTTTTCCTTGCCCTCCCAGGAGGCTGACTGAAGAGGACCCTTTTTCCTTTCTTTCCAGTACAAGTTCAAACAACCCCTGAGCACAAACGCCCTGCTGCCAAGCTTCCTGGAAAGCCCCATCTGGTCCCTCATTTTGGTCATTTGTAAACTGTGGAGCGCAAGGCAAAGCTTCAATCCGTGCATACGCCCAGCAGGAGCCTTTGAAGATCAGCTTATGCATCACAGGATGGTGACTTAAAAACTGGGCCCTGGGGTCAGATAGAACTGAGTTTGGATCCTAAGACTTAACCTCTGTGGCAGGCTCTCACAGAGATGCAGCAGTCCAACAACCTGGGACGCCATCCCTGGAGGGGAGCTGCAGTTATGAGGACTCACAAACTGTAAGGAGTCAGGCGAAACCACTTTCTCTGTGCACCCAGTATACTAGTCAGGGTTTGCCAGAGCAACGGAACCAGCAGGATGTGCATGTGTGTAGATACTCTCAGAAAAATAGGAGAGCCCAGCTGGAGCGGTGGCTCAGCAGGTGCAGGCCTTGCCTGGCATACACAAGGACCCAGGTTCAAACCCCAGCACCACATACACAACTAAGTGCCATAGAAACAAAGGCCAGATGAAAAAAAAAAATAACCAGAATTGATTCTCTCTCTCTCTCTCTCTCTGAAAAGAAAAAGAGGAGGATTTATTTTAAGGAATGGTCTATGCTATGGTGAAGGTACAAATTAAAAAATCTGCAAGGTGGGCTGCCAGGCAGGGAAGAGCCACAGGTGAGCAAAGGGGTGATCCGCTGGCAGGTTTTCCTCCTCTTCCTGGGATGTCAGTCTTTTTCTATTAAGGCCTTTGATTTATTGGATGCATTATGGAGGGTCATCAGCTTTACTTAAAATCTACTAATTTAAATGTTAACCTCATCTAAAAAATACCTTCACAGAAACATCATGGCCTAATCAAACTGACACAAAATCCACTCTCATCCCCAGTGTGCAAGCCCAGGGATGTTTACACACCCTCTGCCCAGGAACTTTACCAAGAAGTGTTAGAACACTGGGATCTCACTCATCACAGCACCCACTCGGGTGTCTAAACCTGAAAAAGCAGATGTATCTGGCTCTGTCTGATATTCTACAGCACAAGGTTAATGTTGTGGTGGGCACTGTTTCTGGGCTCCCAGAGCACACAGAATGAACAGGGAGGCTCCAGAACCCATCACAGCAGTGCCCTGAGTCCACGGCTTGATATTATGTCACCTCCAGGGACAGATCCTGCCTGCTCTCTTCTTGAAAAGGGTGTGACCTGGGCCTCTGCTGCATTGGCACCTCCTGAGCAGGCACAGAGTAGATTGTCCTGCAACAGGCCAGCCCCTTATACCAAACCCTGAAAGACCAACACAAGGCCATGCTTCTCTTGTACTTTATAATAATCAGAAACTCAAACCATCAAGATGCTTCTAGGATGGCCCCCTCCAAAGAATTCTGGAAGGAGGCCAAGGCAGATGTAACCACATCTGCTAACATTCAAACTTGGAACTTGCCCCTCATTCACTCCCTTCCCCTTCCAGTCCTTCTACATTACAAATCTTCGTCATCAAAGGTCTCCAGGCACCTCAACATTATCATCTCATCGTCAATGGGAAAGTCTGGTTCCTGCAAAACACAGGTGAAAGAAGTTGAAATTTTGACTTGAGAGTTCCAAGCAAATAGTAAGGTCCCAGCATCTTGGGACCTCCCAGTCTCTTAAGTCTCCAGCCTGGGAATAAGCAGGGTGGCCCTCTTTCCATTTCACTCCACTCACACACCTTTGAAAAGGAAGCAAATTGGATTCTTTCCTATCCTGGGGATTTCCAGGATCTCATAAAAGAAGGGAAATCATAAAGCTTTATCCAAACACCTGTCAATAGAAGAATACACCATGGTATGCCCCCCAATGAACACCATGAAATTAACACCAAGTGTGTTAATTTATTTAAAAATTTTTACTTATTATTATTATTATTTCGCAGTGCTGGGAATGGAACCAAGGACCTCACACATGCTAGGCAAGCGTTCTACCCCTGAGTTACATCCTCAGCCTGCAGCTGATTTTATTGTACTTTTTTAAAAGAATGATATCACTGTCTGTGGGATAGACTCTTAGAAAAAGGGCAAAGTTCTAGGAAATGCATATACTACTTGTATTTGAAAGAGTATATCAATTCCTGCAGACCATCTTTGGATGATTGTTCAAGAAATGGTCATGTCAATAAAGACTGTGGGACAGTGAGTGAGGAATAACAGTAGGAGAAAACTCATGTGATTACTGAATACCTTGTGGTTGCTTTTTCATTTTATACCATATACATGGGCTACCTATTAGGCAGGTGATCATTTTTTAAGAAGCAGCAGTACATGTATTTAGCAAGGTGTCTCATTCCCATTACAATGACCCACCCAACCTGTCAGGCCTGCCTATTACCTCTCCCCCTAAAAGTATATTCCCAGGTTTTGGTTTTCCTGTGTTTCCCCACCCTGGCAGAGAACGACCCTTGTTGTTTGTTGTCCCTGCAGAACAGGGTTGTTCTCAATGGGTCCTGGACAGTATCCCCAGGCAGCCTTCTAATGAACGTAGGATGGCCACAAGGGCATCTAGATGGGGGGATGACCTCTGCTAATTTCACATTCCTCCTGCTCTTCTTGTGGGAGTAGGAAAAAGAGAATCAAGAGGATCAGAGAGGTTGGGGATATTGCCCAGCATATTTGAGGCCATGGGTTCCATTTCCAGAGCTAAAAAGATAAATTAATAAAAGAGGATCAGAGAAGCAGGATCAGGTAGTCTCTAGGGAAATAACATGGGTCCCTTGTTCAGGTTGAAGACAACTGCCAAGTTTGAAACAGGAGGTAGTCAGAGCATAGCAGGTGCTGGCCAAGTGTCCTGGGAGGGAACTAAACATCCAAGTCTCTGTCACACAAAGTGCTTGACTGTGTTCAAAATGTCCTATTTCCTTAAGCCCCTGAGAATGTTGTCTGAGACACTTTTAAACTGCAGAATTTTAAGCTGAAAGCAACAGGCTGTGAGAGATGTTGCAGTTAATGGTTACTGAAATGTTTTGAATAATGTCCTCTCCAGACTGATGCCCACTTGGAAACTCATTTGGAAACAGGGTCTTGGCAGATGCAATTAGCTAAGGAGCTCAAGAAGAAACCATCCTGAATTTAGTGTGGGCTCTAGATCCAAATGATTGGTGTCTGTATAAGATGAGAGGGACAGAGGGACACAGAGAAGAAGGAAATATGAAGACAGAGGCAGCACCTAGGGAGATGCAGCCATAGGGCAAGGAATGCTGAGCATTACCGGAAGCCACCAGGGGCCAGGCAATGGCACAGAAGGACTCTTTCCTGGAGCTTTTGGAGGCAGCATGGCCCCGCCAACACCTTAATCTCAAACTTCTGGCCTCCATAATTATGAAATAAATTTTAAGCCACAGGTTTACAGTCACTTGTCAAAGCAGCCCTAGAAAACCTACACAGGTACTAATGAAGTCTTTCCCCACCATCTCCCAGGAAGCTGAGCGAGAAAGTAAAGAGTTGGAGGTGAAATTGAAAGAGGATGACATTTCTGTCTTTGCTCCAAGGTCTACCAAAGCCCAAGGCCGCCTACCCCAGAGCCTTTTGGACAGTGTGCTCAAAACACAACTCCCAGGGCCTCATTCTCCTTACACCAGATGAGAACCCTGACAGTAAGCTCCCAAGGGGATTCTCAGGAATGCTGAAGTTCGAGGGGCTCTGCTTTCTGGATCTCTGTTCATTCTTTCTTTTCTGCTGTGTGTGGAAAAAGGAAATCAGGAAAGCAAAGACTGTCCTTTTCCTCTGTTCTCAAAGTCTTGGTGAAGTGATCTTATTTAACTGTGCCTGACAGAAAGCCAGGACAGCTGCTATGGGACAATCACCCAAGCCACTGGTAAGAAGTGGGGACAATTATAGGGACAGGCTCTGGACTCCAAGTAGAGATTGAAAAGTTTCTGCATGAGGAAATGAAGAATGACGGGAAAGAGGTCAATAATACCTTAGCCTGTTGAAAAGATGTCCTAATTAATTTTAGGCAGACATTTGCCAAAAGCTTATACTTTTAAATAAACAGTTGAGCTGTGTTTTTAGCAAATTAGCAGAGAAAATCCATAGCTACAAACCTGAAAGTGCCTGTCTCCTGGAAGCTCTGACTACCCTGCCCCTCCATAAGAACTTCAGGAATGGACATCCTAATTAAGACCCCCATGACTTCAGTCGCGTAAGCTACAGAGGAATTTCTTTTGGGGAGCAAAAATTATCTTTCAAAAGCTGCAGGATTTCAGATGATGAAACGGTTCAACCTTTTGGATGGATACTACACAACATTTACAAATGCCTGCTAAAAGCCACCCTGGGATCTGCCCGGAGGACATCCCACTGCTCTTTCCTCAGTTTCCCTGATGTCTTCCATTCCACAGGTGGCACTAGGCTGAAACCTACCATCCATGAAACAGGCCAGAGAGAATGAAAAACTGTCTGCCCAGTGCCCTTGTGGGCTGATCAGGATGAGGGTTGGTTGGTATCCCCAAGAGCTCTTTTTGCCATCCTAACTGAGGTGGGTGGATATTTCACTCTCCTACCTGTTTTATCTGAGTGTTAACACTGCAAAGGCCTTTAAAAAAGTCGATGATCTGCATGTACAGCTGAAACTTCCCCTCTGGATTTTCTGGGTTGGAGATGGCAAACATCGAGCTGTTGACAGAAAGAAGAGGCGACAAATATTAAAATCTTGCTCTTATACCTCTGCTTCCTACTGCCCTTCTCCCCTGCTAAATATTTAGATCATGGTGTGAACACAGTACTTTTAAACACCCCGTTGATTTCTCAGGCAACCTAGATCTTTTTCTTTAAAGGTCTGTGTTGTCTCTGCTCCAGCACCATGTTTAGAACCCTCGAAAAATGAGACAATGGCAAAACAGGATCCTGTGTCCTAATTTAATGTTCTGAGCTGTGGCCTTTGGAATAGGGAAGCAGGGTTTCCTTTATCTAAGCAATGCCCAGGGTTCCAGTCCCACCTAAGAAAAGATACATTTTTTAGTTCAGTCCCATGAAAGGCCCCCGCTAAGTGTATTAGCCTGGAGCTCAGGCCCCGCAGAAAGAAGGCTAGTTCCAGCAACCAGGAGAGCAGCCCAGTGCAACTGGGGCCTTAAGGCACAGTGGCTGCCAGTCCTGTAGGACACCCAGCATTTCCCCCTCACTCTTCCTCCTGGGATGAGGTCCCATAGTCAGGCTAGGAACTCAACCCACTGGCAGCAGTTTATGCCTTTTCTAGGGAAAGCAGGAAAAAAAATTTTAATAGGTTGCTTTTCTGTTCCACCAGAGTTTCAAATGCTGCTTGGCACATATGCTTTGGCAACTTCTCAACCAAGTTGTCTTTGCAGCCTGAGCCCAGTGTGAAAATAAGAATGTCAGCTCCCAGCCAGCTGCAGCAGAATGACACTATACACACATACATACAGCTAAGGAGAGCTCACGTCACTTCATAAGGTGGCTTTGGAGACATAAGAGCCTCTTCTGCCAATCCATGTTGCTCCAGATCTGGCTGGGCCCTTCAGGGACATCCCCCATGTCTGGGCCACCTGAAGTTCTACTTGAAGTTGTCCTGATTCATAGGCACCACTGTGGTACATGGCCAAAGGCCTCTGCCAGGGTCAGATTCCCAATGAGAACAATGGAGATTTTCATTCAGATCCCCAGGTTGTGAGTGGCACCCTCATTCCAAAGTAGAAAAATAAAGGTCTAGGTTTCTTTTGAACCTTGACATCAGCATTGGGATTAGAAGGGCCCAGTTTTTCAGGCAACAGCCAGGGAATTTCAGTCCTGGACTGATTCCCTCTAAGAAAATGCCCCTTTGCTACAGATTGAATCTAGCTGATTCTTGTTTTAAATCTTCCCAGACCCTGTTTTCTGTTCTCTTGCTCCTTGGGTGAGCCAGCCCCTCCTCCACTCTTTCCACATCTGTTCTCATCGGCACTGTGAAAGGCAGCCCAAAGATTCCCCTAAAATCAAGGCACTGGCCTGTTTCCATGTTGGCCCAGGTCCTTTGTTCCCCAGACCACCTGACCACTCTCCTTCTACAGGAACTGTTACTACCTGCCCACAGGCTGCCTGACCCTAGGTAGTATAGACTGAAGCTTCGTGTCCCATCCCCAAATCCAAACTTAACTCCCAAAGTGATGGTGTTAAGAAGAGGGACCCTTGGAAGGTGATTAGGTGATTAGGACCTTTACAAAAGTGACCTCAGAGAGATATGGTTACATTGAAAAGGTGCCCTCTATGAAGAAATGGAGCTCACCAGAATACATCTGACAGCATCTTAACCTTGGACTTCCTAACCCTTAGAACTATGAGCAATAGGGGCTGGAGTGGTGGCTCAGTGGTTGGAGTGCTTGTCTGGCACAAGTGAGGACCCAGGTTCAAACTTCAGCACCACATACACAAGCAAGTGTCAGAGAAACAAAGGCCAGATGAAAAAATAAAATTGATTATGTCTTTCTCTTTCTCTCATTCCCTCTCTCTCTCTCTTAAAAAAAAAACTGTGAGCAATAAATGCTGTTGTTTATAAGCCAACCAATTTTCAGTATTTTGTGTGACAATGAACTTAGAGCAGGGCTGTAGCATCCTGAAGCAGGATACACTGGGAAACATGGCAAAGTAAACAGATGCACTCCACAAACTTGAGCTGATAATCCTGGGCCAGGATTTTGTCCTTTGAGCATGCCCCAGACATTGTCATCACCAAGGTGACTACAATCCTGGGATCAGTCTAGTTCCAATCACAGAAAAAGGTGGCTCCCCAGAGGACTTCCAGTGAATTTTCCACCCATCTGGGAGCTACAGAAGAAAGGCCAAGAAACACCCCAGCCGGGGTGCGCATGCACACACATCCCCATGCATACACGCGCACTTTCACACTCATACACATGCCGCACACACACATGCTCATGCAATCTCATACCCTCGCACACATTTGTACACCCACATACACTTGATCTTGCTATCTCACACGGCCTTCCTCACCTGGGACTGGAGGTACCGGGAGCCTCACTTTTGTCCAGAAAACTCGCCACATCAAAGGCATCTTCAAAAAGGATCTGAAAGAAAGCCCAGAACTGGATATGCCAGAAATAACTCTGCAGCTTGATACCTGCTTGAGGCTGCTGGGCAGAGAGGATAAAGGCTTTCTCTGTACACTCATCCCAAAATGGTTCAAGGTCCAAATACAGGGACTATGCCTGGTGATCTTCCCAAATGGTGAACAGCCCAGGACAAACTGCCAGCCCTGGAGATGGCTGTGAGGGACAGGAAGTGCTGGGGACTGACTCCTTTTTCTAAAGAAGGCAGGGGCTCAGGCATGAAAGGTGACAACTGAGCTGATCCTTGTTCACAGCCTGGAAGGGCTCATCTTAACCTCCCAAAGTGGAGATTCTGTTTAAGTCCACAATCCAGCACTTTCCTGTCAGGGCCACTAAATGCAGGGCTTGCCTGCCGGAGGGCCAGTTCCCAGCCCTAGTGCTCACTAGCTGTGACCTCTAGCAAGTTACTTCATCTCTCCATCTGTCCTCTGTAAAAGAGGAGCCACAGCTGCCATGGTTTGAATGTCTGCTCCGCTGACAATGTAACGCTATTGGGAGGGGAGGCTTTGAAGAGGCAGGGAGGCCTTGAAGAGGTGGTATGATTTTAAGGACTTTGCCCTCATGGGCAGGTTTAATGCCTTTAAAAAAGAGCTTCCAGGAATGGGTTCTCTCTCTTTCATCCTGTCTTCTGTATGTATGGTACAGCAAGGAGGTCCCTGCTGGATTCTACCACACTAGTATTGGATTCCTGGCCTCCAGAACCATGAGCCAACAAATTTCTGTTCATGATACATAATCCAGTCTCAGGTATTCTGCTATAGTAGAAAAAAAATAAACTAAGTTTACAATGGTACCTACTTAGGGTTGTCATAAAAATTAAGCTCATATATGTGAAGCATCAAACACAGTAATGGCTCAATGTGATAGTTGCATTAAATATTCTCTATTTTATAAAACAGTGTTCATTGTCAAAATTCTGCGGAACAGAAACAGATTAAGAAAATAAGAATCACTGAGAAATAATCCCACCAGAGACAGCTGTTGTTGATATACTGATCTACTTACTCTTCTTCAGTCATTTCCCTAGGCATATGATGTCATGATAATGACAATGATTGGTAATGATAAAGACCATATACTTCCAAATTTGGAATCTTATTATTTAGACAGTTTTGGTCTTTTTCTGTAATTTGTTAACTATTAAATATTCTGGAGAAACACGACTTACACTTCAGATTGTCAAATTCAGCAAATAAAATTGCAAGATGCCTAGTTAAATTTGAATTTCAGATAATTTCAGAATAACTTTTTGGCATAAGAATATCCCCCAAATTACATGGGTATTTTTTTAATTAAAATTTAGCTAGGCAGGCTTTATTTTCTATAGCACCCCGTTCACTCTGGCAGTCACCCTAAGGGGAGAAAAGAGTGTGCTCTGGCCCTAGTGGGTGGGAACCCACTGGTTCTCCCAGGCTCCCTCCTCACTCATGCTCTTGCCCAGCTCTATGTCTTCTCTCAATTCACTTCCCTGGAACTGAATCCCTTGAAATTCTGGCCATGTGGATGGTCCTTTCTAGTTTTCTGATATTTTACAGTGCCCTATTCCTTTTGTCACTTAAAAGACATTCTAGCAAGGGGCTGTAGAAAGGCCTGTGCTCCTGTGTCCATCAGTACCATGTTCTTCCCCAAACATCTGAGACAGAGACCCAGGACCTAAATCCCATCTTCAACCAATCAGCCCACAAACTTGCAGGTCACACATTGGCCCCTTAATGAACTAATCTGGAAGGGGACCTCAGACCAGGCTCCAGGACCTTCTGGAGCTCCCACCACACTTATGGACCATACCTCTCAGACCTGAAATGGAACAGTCGAGAGCCTCCTGGACACACAGAGCCCTGAGTGCAGGGGCTGGCAGCAACACAATGGTCAAACCTTTCCAGAAGGACTTGGAGCTACAATGCAGCTGATTTAGAAGCCACAGCAGGAGCAGCTGTGGCTTGCCCTGGCTCAAGCATGAGTGTGCTCTGTTCGACTCACTCTATCCCCTGGCTTGGCTTGACAAGAACCTGGGCCCAGCGTGCAGGAGACCACTGCGCCTTGGCATGGCTAGGGGAATCTGCTGCCTGTTTCCCTCAACACCAGAAAGGCATCAGCCCTTGCTGAGAAAGGTCAGGCAAGACCTTCTTATGATTTGGGAACATGAGAGTCCAATTTCTCTTTGGACCTGTTGCCTTGATTTTGCTTGGACCATTATGGAGAACTCATATCCATCCTCTCATGGTGGACCTGACATTAGAGGAAAAAGAGATGGGAAGCCCAACTCCAGTAGACTGATGATTGAGGTACTTGTTTAAAATGCAAATTCCAGGACCTCACCCTTGTGAATTCTGATTCAGTGGGTTTTGGGTGGGAGCCAGGCACCTGTGTGCTTAGCATACTCCACGAGTGATTCAAGTTAGAAGTATCAAGGGAAATAATGAAAGTTTGACTATCCTAGACATAAGCAAAGGACAGAGAGACCTGAGAGAATGCACAGTGAGAGAGACGCAGTCCCTGAAGCAGGAGCTGGGTGTTTGGACAAGTCACACTTCTCACTAGGCCTTCCAAATGGAGGATGGGACTGAGTGACAGCTCTATTGTTTCTAGGAGTGGGCCTGATGGCTGTGGAAGCTTCCAGAAGGATTAAGATATTCAAGGGCCAAAACCCCAGAGTCACAGGCAAGAGACTAGTGTGGTTGTCTCCTCAAAGGCACTATCCACTGAGAGTCACTTAGACAGTGGAGGCAAGGGGGCGGTGGCCCTGGAAATTAAGTGTTCTGCAAAGCACCTGCCAGGTGCAGAGAGCAAAGAGCTGCCTGTCCCTGGGGGAACTGAGTGAGGCAGCAGCAGGCTTTCCAAGTGCTCCTAATTCTGGAGGAACTGCTCTTGGTCTGCTTTTATCTCGGTGCAGGACAGTGGCTAACACCACCTGATTCTCTGCTTTGTAGACCATGGCCATTCTAACGACTCCAAAGCTGAGAAGTGCACTTAGAGTGGAAGCTGTGTTGCCCATCTTCACTGAGGGGTTGCAAAACTCTCCTGGAACTGGTTGCGTCTCTGGCACTGTGCCTGATTGGTGCTTGCGTAATCCTCTCTCTGGATTGCTAGTCATGGGCTCAGTAAGTTGGCCAATTTTGGCCAATGAGAGGGCAGGAGAGGTATAGTGGAAGCTTCTAGCAAAGTTCTTCCTTGACTAAGAGCCCTTGCGGGAACTCTTTCTCTACCTGGCATAAAATAGGAAGAATGACAACTAGGAATGAGAGAAGTGGAGAGGGGGGGAAGGATCAGAAGCCAGCCCGGATATAAAACAGAGAGAAGAGAGAAACCTGAGTCCATGGGGACCTCACTGAGCAGGTCCAACAGTGACTTCCCTGATAAGAGTAGTAGTATTTCTTTATGGTTAATAATCAAGTCATTGGCGGCCAAAAGATTCCCACAGGATACAACCATCCCCTTTGTGATCCCATGGGAAGGCCAGGACACTAACAAGAAATGCTGTTTGGTGGTCAGGGAAATTATGTTGAGAAAATCAACTTACAGTGCCAGCCACAATTGAAACGGCACCTCCAGCTTGCAAAATGACCCAGCAAAGCCAGGGATCTCCAGGGCGGAGGGTGACAATAGTTCCTCTGCATCCTCCGCCCTCCCACCGGACTGCTCACCTCCTCTGGGGTGGAGACGAGAGAGCAGCTGGCCCCTTGGCTATCCACTCCGCTGTCCTTCACGCTGCCCTCGGCAACCAACGGCTCCTGGCAAGCCACCTCGAGGCCCGGGAGGCCGCCGTGCTTCTGCGCCCAGGTCTGCAGGAGAAGGGCCTTCCTCTCCTCGGACAGCGTCTGCCACAGGTGGGAGATGGCAGCGGAGACTATGGGGAGCGTCACCTCCTGCGCGGAGATAATGCCGTTCCCTGTCAGAAGGTCCATCGTCTGCTTGTAAAAGTTGAGATACCTGGAACAGGAGGGCGTCGCCTCTCAGGATTCTGTTCCTGCAGAGGCCGCAGCACCCAGCGCTTGGGGTGCACCGCACTTGGCCTGAAGTCGCTACGCCCTGCCTTAACAAAGCAGAAGCCACCTCCTTGGGGGACCAGAAGCCACCTCGGGGACGATGAAGGATAGAGAGGGTTATGCATGGGGCTCCTCCCCAGGTCCTCCCAGGACCCCACCCCTAAAGCTCTCTGCTCAATAGAAAATGAGGGGCGTGGCTGCCTCAGGTCTCATCCACCGCGAAGTTCTTTAAGATAAGGCCATGAATGTGCAGTCTTGATATAACTTCCACTTTAATTATGGGCTTGTAAGTCAGGCTCAACCGTGGAGCAAATCTCCTCCTTTTGCACCAAGGCCTCTGGAAGCCAACACGGCTATTGAGGGGTCTCGGCTGTGGAGGAGACAATGACAGTGAAGTCTGAGCCCCCAGCCTCCATCTTTCTCTCTGTAAGATCGGATGTGATGCTGAAAGTGGACTTGTCGGGCTGTGTGAGGGGCTCAGCCCTCAGAACCATCAACAGCCCCCCATGCCCCCCAAATAAACACCCAGTCTAAATAAAAACACTGTATTTGCTCTTCAGATGTAGCTTCCAGACCAGACTATTTGTCTAGCCCCTGGGACCAATCCCAGCCTGAGCCCCTCCTACATGGGAATTCAGGAGTTTCCATGATTCAAGGTCTGGTCTGAAGCAAGCATTGAAGCTACAGCGCACTCCAGTTGGAGCCTCTGTCCCCTTCCCCACAGGAGCTCCGTGGGTATCCAAAAGCCACCCCACCCAGCTGTTCACACCGTTCAAATTCCAGGAGATCTGGCGACAAAGTGGCAGGAGAATGTAAGAGATCAACTTTTTTCTCCTCTTCCTCTTCTTCCTCTTCCTCCTCCTCCTCTTCTTCTTGGTCTTCCTCCTCCTCTTCCTCATTTTCTTCATCCCCTGCTTCCTTTCTGACTGTCTCAATTGGGCACCAGGTGGAGGAGCCATTCTGGGGAAAGCTATTTGAGACCAGGCTAGGGGAGAAAACAGAGGCATGACAGCAATACTCCAGAAAAATACTCCCAGTGGACATGGGCATGGAAACTCTTAATTTTATATATATAATATATGCATATATTATATGTATATCCATATATATATAATATATATATATCCCAGCACAAAGAAATAATAAATGTCAAGAGAGAGAGAGAGAGAAGTACTTCTGTAAGCTAGAAGTGAAATTGAAATTTTTAAAATTACTATTTATAGTAGCACCAAAAAACATGAAATATTTGTTTAAATCAAAACTCAAACTATAAGAAAAGAATAAGATTGACTCATTAACATTATAAAATTTTGCTCTTCAAAATCCATTTTTAAGAGAAAGAAGCAACACAGCCCAATTTGGAAAGTCAGGACTTAAAGCCAGAATCTCCTCATAATGATAAAAATATTCCCCAAATGTTCTGAATTCTGTAAAAAAAGAAAGTTCATCAGAAAACTGAAGAGGATTCTTCTCCTCCTTTTTTAAATTAAATTTAAGAGAAGAGAAAGACTTCCAAGTATTCATTAAAACACAGGTGTCATAACAGATTGATAGATTAAATTTCATTGTTGTATGGCAAAAACAAAACGCAAAGGCAAAAAAATAGAACAAATGATCAAAGGAAAAAATTTTCCAAGAAATTAGAGAGCTGATTCCTCTGCATATATAAAGAGCTTCTATAATTAAATAAGAGCAGAACCACCACAACACGAAAATGGACAAAAGAATGTATACAAAGAATTCTCAAGAACGAAAATACAAATGATTTTGAATAAAGGCACTCAAGGTAACTCATAACTAACTAGCTAATTAATCTAATGCAATGATTACAAATTAAAATTAGTCTTTTCTATGCTGTACCATAGCTTCAACTATTGTAGCAAAAAGTCCTCCCTAGAGAGATGGCTCAGTGATATCATGCTTGCTTGGCATGCGCAAGGACCCAGGTTCAAACCCCAGCACCACATATATAATTAAGTGTCAGAAAAACAAACAAGAACCAGAAGAAAAATAAATTTTAAAAAAATTTACTCTCTTTTAAAAACCTCCCTAATAACTATTATTTAGCTTTTCTTTTATGGGCAGGTGATACAAGGATTGGGAAGATTTTAGTATGTGAAAGTAGGCTGATATGTGTATCTTCCTTATTTTCATAAGTATTTTCCAATAAAGCCATTAATTAAGGACTCTAAGAAATATATATAAGGCATGATATATAGTATGTGATACAATATATAAGATGAACATGATGATGTCAATGCTCTAAAAATAATGTGCAAAATTTGAAAAACAGGAAGATGGATTTTCTTCAAAATTAACATTTTGAGAGGTGAGATGACACATATTTTCAGGCTTTTCTGTATTTTCTACATTTTCTGTAATAGTCACAGATCGTTTTTATAATTGGGAAAAATACAAAGCAAGCAATTAGGACAAAGGAGAGAGTTATCCCCAGGACAGATGGCTGTAAGTGAGCCAGCTGTAGCCCTGACATCTGGCACGTGGGGGAGGGTGAGCTGTTAGGATGCAGCCTCAAAGGCCTGGAAGGTGCAAGCACCAGGCTCCCATTTTCCTATGCTTTCTGGATCTTACCTGTCATTTCCAGAGTACATTCTGGCATATTCTTCTTTGACCTCCTCTAAGCTGTTTGCATTCCCATCCTCCAGATTGAAGGATTCTATTAGGAAGTTGAGGCAGAGTCACAAAGGGGAAACCAGACCCTTGTGGCCCAGGGAGACCATGGTTGGAGCCCCAAAGCCTCTAAGGCTCAGTATAAGTGAGCCCATAGACCATTTTCCACCTCCCCTTTTAGTGCAAGAGGACAGCACAGGACAAGTACTGACCACTTCTCTGCCCTCTCATGGTGAGGTCACGTACCCTCAGCAATACCCCAGGAAGGGTTTCATCAAACTCCCACAGTCTGGTAACCCCTGCCTGTCCTGCCAGACTGCAAGCTCCCTGGGGGCAGGGACATCAATTTTATGGTACCTGGCACACAGTAGACCCTCAATAAATATCTGTTGATTCAATGTGCCCCAATTTCTATTTTCAATAGAAAAATGGAACCAGCCTTCCCCAAGGAAGGATCTGTTACCTTTCAGTTTCAGCAAATTGTCCAGAGTTTGTTCCAGTTCCTGAATATGAGTCTTCGCCTTATTCAGAACCTGCCACTGAGGACAGAGACACACAGTGCTGGAAAGACAGCCTTTCACTGGAGAGACTGGTTTTGTGGACCCAGGAACCCCCTCCCTAGTTCAAGACCACATTCTCTTGGATTCAAAGTCACATCCTTAGCCTTGCTGGAGAAAAGGATAGGAAGCTTATTCTAGTGCATGGAAGGCACAGTCTCCATTGTGTCCTAGATGGATGCTCACTGAAATACCAAGGTATTTTGAAACGAGTGACATTCAGCAAACTGCTAATGCCAATGCCTGCAGAACAGCAAGTGACCACACAGGCTACTGGCGGGATAAAGTGACAGAGAGGCACAGCTGACATTCGTCAGCCCCAGCCTTGCCCAAATGCACAGGATCGACTTCTGTTCACGTGGAAGGTTGTGAATTGGCTGGTTAATACTAAATGCACTGTTTTCACAGTACGTGCTCACTAAATGCATACACTCCACATGATCTAAAAGCTTATTAAATGCTTGGCAAACTTATTAAATGCTCAGTAAATGTGAACTCTATAGTGAGCCATTCCCCCTCCTTCCCTCCCTTGATCCCTCCCTCCATCCTTCCCCCCCTTCCTCCTCATTCTCTTCCCTCCTTCCTTCTGGTGTGACTCATTGTTAAAGTCAAAACAGAAACTGCAAGATCATTCGGAAGCAGGAAACCTTGAGTGCTTGCTATATGTGAGGCTGAGCACCCACATCTGCCAGGGATCATGGACCTCCCTTGGGTATGCATAAGCACAAAGCTGTGTTTTGGGCCCCAGGGACACAGTAAACAAGATGGTCCCTGTGTCAGGGTGCTGATATTCTAACAGGGAAGACAATCCTGGCAACAGTTCTTCTTAAGTAAGGGCTAACCAGGGGTAGAAGCAAAAAGGGCTGTGTACACACACAAGAAGGAGGGTATATTCCAGCTCGAGGGGTCCAGAAGCAGGGAACAAGATAGCAGAGCAGAGTGAGCCAGGCAGAGCTTTGGGACATACACAGTCTCAAAGGCACAGATAACTGCGTGAGCAAGAACAGAGGCCAGGCCAGGCTGGCCTTGCTCAGGGCACTGCTGCAGAAAGATGTGACTGGAGCTGAGGAAGCAGTGGGAAAGGAAGCTAAAGCAGCTAGAGGGTTGCTGGAATTTGCCGTTCTAGATTCTCAGGGCTACTGATGGTGCATTAAAAAGGAGATGTAAGGGGAGCTGGAAGCACAGTGCTCAGCTGACCCAAAGACCAGGTGACAGGAACAACAACTATGTGAGAGTACAGTTACTTGCAAGACTTCTGAACACTTTCTCTAGAGCAAGACCCAGCCTTCTTCCTATGTGCTGTGCTGTTCTAGTCCTGGGACTCATGGCTATGGTGTCAGAGCAGCAAAAATTCACAACTAGGGGTGCACTGGTTGCCAAAATCTTGGGTTTGCTCTTAGGGTGAGAGGATGATTCTCTGGCTTCTATGGTTTGAATGTTTATGATCTCTTAAGTACATTTGTTGAAACCTAACCCCCAATGCAGATGGGGCCTTTGGGAAGGTGATTTATTTATTTATTTATTTATTTTCCCATATTGTGGTGCATTATAATTGTAAATCATTATGGGATTCACTGTTATATATTTGTTCCTGCACCTAATGTAACATTATAATTTGGCCACTCTCATTCTCCAATGTTTACCCTTTCCCTCCACTCCTTCCTTGAGAAGGTGTTTAATGGTAGAGATCCTACTTGGAATAGTGCCCTAATAAAATAGGCCTGAGGGAGATTATTTGCCCCTTCCACCAAGTGAGCACACAGCTAGAAGGTGCCATCTGTGAACAAGAGCTGGCCCGCACCAGACACTAAATCTGCTCTTGTCTGGATCTTGGACAACCCAACCTCCCAAACTGTGAGCAGTAGATTTCTGTTCATAAATTATCCAGCCAAAGATATTTTGTTACAGCAGCCTGAACGGACTATGACGCTGGCCTTCTGGTCCAGGATGAGTTGCCTGCACTGGCTCAGCAGGACACCTCAGATCTGACTGCAGCTTTACTGCTCCAGCCCAAGCCAGGAAATCCGGGTGCCAGTTGTTGAAATTCTGTTTCTAGAATGTTTTTGACAGACTAATTTTTGTAGGACATTTGTTCTGGTTTGAACTATGTACCCCTTCCTCAAGAAAGATATTACCCGAAGCTCTTACTCCTGACAGCTGTGAATGTGGCCTTATTTGGAAACAGGGTCTTTATAGCTGAGTGAAAATGAGGTCCTTATATTGGGCCCCAATTCAGTATGACTTATGTCCTCATCAAAAGCAAAAATGTGGACACAGAGATAGACACACACAGAGGGAAGATGATGTGAAGACACACTGGGGGAACATAGCCACGTGACAGGAATGATGCATGCAGAAGCCGAGGACTGCCAAGGTATTTTGTTAAGGCAGTCCTAGAGAACTCATAAGACCTTGTTCCTCCATTACTCCTGTAGAACGACTCCTTTCTTCATGCCCACTCCTGGGTTGACCCTCAAGTAGGACAGAGAAAGGAGAATACAGAGAGCAACTGGGTTCCAGATCTTTTCCTGGCTCCGCCATATAAGGCCAGTAACTTTACCTTCTGACACCTTGGTTTCCTGACCTGTAAAATGAGAATGACAGGAACAGAGCTGTGGGGAATAAACGAGGTGAAATATTGGGAAAGAATCATATTAACATTTTAAGACTCTAAGACAATGGTGTGTCCTCATTGGAGCATCCCATTCAACCCTATCCCGGCCCTAAGAGGCAGCCATTACTATCCTCCCTGCTTGACAGACTTGTTGACCAGAGGCCAGAAGTCACTTGCCTCCCATTCACTGACGCCAGCAATAGCCATGTTCTCATGTGCTAAGTCACGCGGCATGAATTTTAGGGGTGCGAATATGGTTTTCCTCTGGATTTACTTGGCTCCTTATCGTGAGGTCCTGAAGACCTGCTTTTCCTTCGGTTGTGCTGCCAGCCTGTGTGCTTCTCCTGTGTCAGGGACGGAGGTTTCCATGCTCCCCTGGAAGCATGCAGCAAACTCCTCTTCACTCAAGGGGATGAAGCACAGCCATGCTGGGCAGGTTCTTGCAGACAGGTGAAGATGTGCTATTTCCCCGCTGAGCCCTGAGGCCAGCTTAGCAGAGAGGGGAAGAACAGTCTTCCCTCCAGCCCTCACCAGTCCCCTGTACCATTCTACAAGAGCAGGCAGGGTCTCCATTGGGATTCTTTCAGCTAAATGCAATAGAGGCCATACCTAGAACCTGAGCAAGGCTGCTCAGGGCACCTTTCACAATTTCTACCAAGACCCTGGCCTGTGCCTGATCAGGAGCTCTTCTAAGTATCATCTCCCAGAGAAGCCTCTTGCCAGCCTCTTGTAAACAGAAATTAATGCTGCTTTGCTGAAGGCGTCAGCTCAAGACGGGAAAAAACTCCTGGTTAGGAACAGATGCAGGATGACAGCGGAGTCCAGAGAGGTGGATGGTGGGGAGAGGGCTAGACCTAGAGCAGGAACAGGCCCCCTTCCTGGCCCTGCCACCAACCCGCTGGCAAATACTGGCTCAACTCCTGTATTAAAAGAGGTTATGGTGGCTGGAGCAGTGGCTCAGTGGTTATGGCACTTGCCTTGCATGCATGAGTCCACAGGTTCGAAACCCAGCACCATGTACACGATGAAGTGTCAGAGCAACGAAAGCCACAGGAAAAACTGAATAAAATTGATTGTCTCTTTCTCTCACTCTCTCTCACTGTCCCTCTCTAAAAACATAAAAGAGGGTGGGGACTACACCTGTCAGAGGATCACTCTGCTCTGGCCTCCTAAATTGCTTCTGTCTTTAGGACTACTACATTCTTTATACCACCCCAATATACCTGGACCTCCATGTTCCACTAGCTAATTGATTTATTGATTGCTAATTAGCAATTGAAAAACTGTATGAGGACAAAAGCAGAATTAAGAGCAGGAAAAGATAAATGCTTACCTGGAGAGCCCTGTTGCCTTGGGGATAGACCCGGACGGTGCACAAACACTGGGGTGCATGTGTACACACTGCATGTGTGTGTGGTGTGTGGGGACATGTGTATGTGTGTGGTAGAGCTCCAGTGCACACATGTGTGTACGCGTGGTGTGTGTGCATGCAGGGCAGTGTGTGCTTGGGTAGATGTACAAGGTGCTGGAGCATGTGCCCATGAGTGGGAGAGGCACAGAAGCTGCTGGTAAATTAGGCCTCTCCTCTGGCCCATAATTGCCCTTCTCATGTCAGGCTAGTCTGCTGCAGGTAGAAAAGGCACATTTCTCACAGGTGACCTACATGTCGCAGTAGCAGGGGTAGCCCTATGAGGCAGCCACAGCAGAACACAGACCACACGCAGGCCCAGACATCGGGGTGGGCGACAGGAGTGGCTGGGCCGGGCCCCACACCCAGGTTCCTATACCTTTGAGGCTGTGAGATCAGACTGGGAGTAAACGGTCTTCCTTAGGTTGTTGAAGAGCCCTGCCAGGGTGGCTCGATGGCGGGCCTGGGACAGGCGTCTGCGGGCCACCCGTGGTTCCAGCTCCTGCAGCTGCGCCAGTGGCCTGGGTGTCGCTGTGCCACTGGGGTGGCCACCTTCTCCAGAGGATGCCATTATAAGCTGTAACATAGTATTATGCCTCCTTTTACTCTAAATAATAATGATACAACATCAAGGAAAAAGGAAGTCAGATTGGCAAACAGAAAAGAGGTCCCTCTCGAGTAAAAGGTCCCAAAGCAATGATATAATCAACAACAGACACAAAATAAATTATGGGTGACACAAAATCTGATACTGATGCTTAACTCTAAAATCACAAGCCAACTATGCTGGATTTACAGTTGAGGTGCGCTGGGGCTTACCCCATGAAGATACTAGCACACTCCAGTACCCGCCAGCCACTTGTTCATCTCCTTGGCCAAGGACAATGGTCAGACTCTGAGATACTGTGCTTCACAGTGTGTTCGAAGCTGAACAGGTGTGTACCCCACCCAGTGAGATCTTTTCTACCTTAAGAATAGCCCCTTTCAGCTTCTTCCTTAACAAAACTCCTATGGCGCATGCTGTAAAATCAAAATTAAATGAATGGGATGCAATTAAACTAAAAAGTTTCTCTACAGCTAAAGATCTAGTCAAGAGCATCAAGAGAGAACCTACGGAATGGGAGAAAATTTTTGCCTGCTACACCTCGGACAGAGGGCTAATATCCAGAATGTACAGGGAACTAAAGAAACTAAAGTCCAAACTCGCAAATAATCCAATCAATAAATGGACTAAAGAACTCAAAAGGAGCTTCTCTCCAGTGGAAGTCCAGAAAGCCCACAAATATATGAGAAAATTCTCTACATCACTAGTTATAAGGGAAATGCAAATCAAAACTTCCATGAGATACCACCTCACTCCTGTTAGAGTGGCAAAAATGAAAAATAGAAACAAGGACAGATGCTGGAGGGGCTGTGGGAAAAGAGGAACACTATTACACGGCTGGTGGGACTGCAAACTGGTTCAGCCACTATGGAAAGCTGTATGGAGAATCCTCAAGAAATTAAGGATGGAACCACCTTACGACCCAGCTATCCCACTCCTGGGAATTTTTCCAAAAGTCTTAGAATCAGCGTATTATAGCAATGTGGCTTCATCAATGTTTAGCGCTGCTCAATTTACTATAGCTAGATTATGGAACCAACCCAGATGCCCCTCACTTGACGAGTGGATACAAAAGCTTTGGTACGTATATACTATGGAATACTACTCGGCCATTAGAGAGGACGATATTATGTCTTTTGAAATCAAATGGATGGAGATGGACAGAATTATGCTTAGTGAAGTCTCCCAAGCTCAGAGACTCAAGGGCCGAATGGTTTCTCTCATCTCTTGATGCTAGCATATATGCAGAAGCAGTATGGCAGACAGCTAACCTAACAAAACTTCAAACTGAATGACTTTCAGAGTAATAGGGGGATGGCTCTCTAGGATACTTGGAGGTGTAGGGAGGGGGATGGGGATGGCGGAGGGTATATGAAGAACTCATAGGAGTCTGGAGATTGGGAAGATGGGGGAACCATCCCAGAAGCCGATATCATTCCTCCACGAACTACCCATTTAACACATGAGTTCTTCTGGGGGAAACTGCAACAGGTAAAACCCAAGGTGGTTATCCATGTTTTAGCATTTCCCCTGGATAACAAAGTTTATATCCATTGATTGCTAATGTTTTGATAATGTTTCCCCCTCAACTGTATTTCTATATACTTCTAATAAAATAAATAAATAAACTGTATGTTATTATGAGAAAAAAAAAGAATAGCCCCTTTGATCTGGGTAGGGTTACACTGGTGTATACACACAAAAACAATCCATCAAACATGCACTCTGGATTCATGAGCCTTTCCATGTACATATAATACCTCACAAAAGAGGTGTAATAGAAGAGAAAAGCAAAAAGTTACCTGATACTTCACAGAGAAGTGGAAGTGGAAGACTTGTCTTTCTTCTGGTGGGGATCATTATGTTGGCTCTTGTCACATCTGAACTTATAAATCAGGAGCCCTTCCCTAAGTGAGGCAGTTCTGGGACTGATATGTAGGTTTTAATGACAGACAAGAATGAGGGCCTCTTGCCTGAGCATGGCCCCCTCCATCAGAGGAGGGCTCACCCATGCACACTTAGAGAAGGACTGCTTCCCATGTCCTCACAGGCTCTTTGAGCAGAGAGGATGCTTCTTTGCTTCCCAGTGCCTGGCACAGAGCCCAGCTTCCAAAGTTTCTCAGTGCTAGAGTTTTGGGTGAATTGGAGTGGAAGTTTTCTACTAGGTCCACTCTTCCCTGAGCTGGCTGAATCCTGCAGTAAGGGACAATGTGTGACTTTGGCCAGGGGTTTGCTGGGTTTTGTACATGTCAGTCACTTGGGGAGACTGTTAAAAATATAAGAACACTATGATTTGCATGTCTCCTCCAAAATTCAGGTTGAACTTTAATTGCCATTGTGACAGTATTAAAAGGTGAGACCTTCCCAGCGGCTCAGGAGACTGAGCAGAAGGATCAGAAGTTCAAAGTCAGGTTCAGCAACTTAGTGAGACTCTGTCTCAAAATAAAAAATAAAAAAGGGCTGGGGATGTGCCTCAGTGGTTAAGCACCTGTGGGTTCAATCTCTGGTGAAGAAGAAGAAGAAGAAGAAGAAGAAGAAGAAGAAGAAGAAGAAGAAGAAGGAGAAGGAGAAGGAGAAGGAGAAGGAGAAGGAGAAGGAGAAGGAGAAGGAGAAGGAGAAGGAGAAGGAGAAGGAGAAGGAGAAGAAGAAGAAGAAGAAGAAAGAAGAAGAAGAAGAAGGAGGAGGAGGAGGAGGAGGATGTGGAGGAGGAGGATGAGGAGGAGGAGGAGAGGAAGAGGAAGAGGAAGAGGAAGAAGAGGAAGAAGAAGAGGAAGAAGAAGAAGAAGAAGA